>JARSSU010043855.1:0-11201 GCA_029619165.1 Eurosta solidaginis
GTTGACAGTCATTACTCACTGATTCGATTTATATTTGTACCGATATCTAAAAAACCGTGTTTTGTGTATCAAAAAAATTTTACATAGCTAACAGCTGCATATATCTATTTTTGTTAAAAGTGCGATATAATCGGTACAGAAGTGTTGAAATAAATGTATATTTAACATTGCGACCTCAATTTATACATATTTTGCTCGATCTTTTGACTATATCTTTTGAGGAATTATGTAAGACAATTAACAGCGATGCACTATAGCTCCAATTTACCCCTCAATGTTCCTAACAAAAAGATATTTGCGTGTTACCATGTCTCCAAAAAAATTGTTTTCTCAAAAAAACCTAAGTTTGGCGGATTTCCCCATATAAGTGAATAGAAAGTTAAGAATATATTTTTGTATAAAAGTATTGGTAACTTTTATCAAAATTTGCTAAATAATTTATTTTTTTTCAAAATCTTATTAAGAATAACTTTGTTTCCAAATTATACAAAGCATTCTCAATGCCGCTCTTGAAAAAATTCGAGAATTCATGAATATTTTATGGAAATTTTAAAATTTGTTTTGATGAGTTTTCTGATATTTTTCAGGGCTCATGTCATAAGTTCAGTGAGCGAATCGACAATGGTATGGAAAAAATTTAATATTGGTATTTCGACGTGCGTTTACATCGTGTCGTGATTTTTGTAATGCTTATAAATAAAGTTTTATTTTTTTAAATATAAAGAATATTAAAAATGTTTGGTTAAGCTCTAAATTACTTTGACTTATTGAAATGGCTTAATTCCGCAGAAGCTGTTTGTGGTCAATCTCATTAGTGATTCCTATGTCCATCTGAGATAGCGACCTGTTAACAGTACCAGCAGCTTGATCGATAGTCGTTCTTGAGTGGTTGAGGCGTCCAGTTTTGTTGTCATTAACTGCTTAATGCTAGCCAGTGGCGTCGATTGACCGCTATCTAGACGTTAAGTGATCCTTCTAGCTACATTGTACGCGTAACTCAGAAACACCTAGGTTCGTTCACTCACGACAGCGTTTCCTAGCCAAAAAGCGTTGCCAGTTACCTCCTGGAAGAAAACGAGCTTGCACGGACTAACAATAGTTTTAAGCTCTACAAATCCTCAGGGTCTGATGGAATAATTCCTGTGCTATATGCAGTTGAATAACTCATTGTTTTCCAGGTCTTGTAACATAGGCATACTGAAGGCGAGAAGAGCTCTCGTGTCTCTGCAGAGGATTTAGAACATTGGGTGGTTAAACTGGCATAAAGGTCACTCTAGCAAAAAATTCACGCTTGGAAACTTTCTTGACAGGAAGGGGGCATATATTAGTGCATTGCAGACTTTCGTAGAGCAGATTTTAACAAGCTTGGAAGTCGAATTGCCTTTAATACTATCAATCTAGTCTTTTGTGCTGCAGCTTAGGTTAGGTTAGGTTGAACTGGCCGGTCCATGAGGGACCTTGCATAACCTGATTGAGTCAGTAATGTTACCAGAAATTTGTTTTAACGACTAAACTGAAAGACCCTATCAAAAACCAGGACATATGTTATAAAATAACTCCGTCCTCTTGGCAAATACTAAAAGATTCTTAGGACTTAAGCCACTTGCTGCTTCTAGGTCTGACAGCTGTATCACATAGCTGGAGTCTTAGCCTGGCAAGCGCAGGGCACGAGCACAAAGCGTGCTGGATCGTTTCTTCCTCCAGACCGCACTTCCTACATCTGCTATCATTGACCAAGCCTAATTTAAAGGCATGTGATGCCAGAAGGCAGTGACCAGTCAGAATACCCGTCATGAGTCTACAGTCCTCTCTTTGTTGTCTAAGGTTGTAAGATCTACACATAATCTTCGCAATTTAACAGCCCCGCGCTTGAAACCACGCCTTTCCTGCTTGGTCGATCATGTGCACCACTAGCCTTCGTTTAGTCTCGCCCAGTCAAACTGGGACCTCTACGGAGCAAGGAATGCACTCTTTTTAGCTAGTTCATCCACTTTTTCATTCCCATATGCCCTGGGACCCAATATAGATGTATCCTCCTCTCTGTCCCGATTCTCTCCAGGGATTGCTTATACACTAACACGCATTTATATGCTGTGCTATAAGAGATTTTTGCCTTAATTGCTGCTTGACTCTCAATATAAAGTTAGCACGGTTGCAGCTTAAGGTATTCTCTTCCAGGGTTCCCACTGCTTTCCTTACGGCTAATATTCCGGTTAAAAAATGCTACAGTACTCCTGCAGCCTGTAGGATCTGTTTATTTCAGGGTCAGCACAGTATACCGCAGACCCTACTCCTTCCACTATTTTGGAACCATCTGTGTACACATGTATAGGCTCGTCCGCCATTTGAGCACACTTGCGCCAACCGTCCACCTCTATTGTGCCCTTAAGATCTCTCTCGAAGAGCAGATAGGGAATCAGGTAGTCTTTTCGTCTCGGGATTGACTACTATGGCTTTATGGTCGGCGCTCCAACTACCCCAAGACACCGATCCTGGTTGCAGGTGTTAACTCTATGTTCTTTGCTACCAGGTATACAGGGTGGAATGTGCAGGATGGCACACAGTGGGGCCATCGGGATTTTTTCAAGGCTCACGTAATGCTAGGCGTTGATTGTCTGCATACCCCCTCTAATTTTTGAGGTAGGTTGCTTTTTGTGTGGCTTTCCACCAAACAAGAACTCCGTAGTATAGAATAGGGCTTACAATCGCTGTAAAACCCATGATAAAGAGAGGGCGATACGATACGAGCTTCACGTATACCCTAGCTCTCTTTTACATGCATAAAGTGCCGTTGTAGCCTTCTTCACCCTCTCCTCCACGTTGAGCCTCCTTGAGAGGTTACTGTCTAGGATGATTCTTAGATACTTTGTGCAAGGTTTCTCCTGCAGGGTCACCCCTCCCCATTAAGCACCTGAAAAGTTGGTTGATGACCAGCGTCCACAGCAGAGGTGTTAGCACGCCTACCTACGGCGTGTCTCTGTCCACTGATTTCGTGGCCTCGTACAATCCCTATTGTGGTGTAATCTTCCTGCAATTTAACATGCAGCCGATCTATCTCGTTAAGGCTGGATGTACTTTAATGTAATTAAGGCCGTCCATAATGGCCCAATGTCTAAGAAGACTTCTAGAGCATATTCCTTATATTCCAGGGCTTTCTCTGTGCTTATTACCGCCCTATGCAATGCGGTGTCTACCGACTTGCCTTTGGGGTACGGATGTTGTGTTGTGCACAGCAGCTTTTCATCCACGTATTATTTTGAGCCATTCCACGACCACTCTATTTGAAACCTGTAGTATGGCCGGGAATATACCATCTGGGCCCGGCGATTTATACTTAGAAAACATCTTCACTGCCCATTCGATCTTGGTATCGGTCAACAAGCCCGGCAATACCCGCCCCGTGTTCGAGGTGTGAGTGCTAATTACTGTCTCTTCTAAACCATCTACCGATGGGAAATGTGTATCTAGAAACACCTCAAGGGGTTCCTCACTATTACGTGACCATACCCCGTTCTCTCTGTTAGTCCCTGGACTATGTTTTCCTTTGCTAGGACTTTCTAAACAGTGCTGTTTCGCTGGAGCACTCTGTCTCTGTACAGAAACCTTTCCATGAGACTCTCTTCGCTCTAGAAATTTCACGCTTGTAGATCCTCGGTAGATCCCTGTATTCGTCCCGACACGCTTCGCTTTCTGCGGTCTTTGCTAGCTCCAACATTACTTTTACCTGTCTTCTTAGAAGACCTAGCTCATTGCTCCACCATGGCGGCTTTGCTTTTCCTCTGAATCTTCTTAGAGGGCAAGTTTTGATATACGCAGTCATAAGCGTCCTTGTTAGGAATTCATTAGACTCTTCCAGTTCCTCCACATTGGCAACCTCTTTGGGTTGTCCCAGTTGTGTTTCTACCTGTTTCTGGAATTTAGTTCAGTTCGTTGACCAGTGTTTCTAAAGGTTCCTCCCTTCTCTACCCTCTTTGGGAGGACAATAAGCTGATATACGCATGGTCCGAGAAGGATGGCCTATCAAGAACCATCTAATCATACCTTGAAATATCATGTTCGGAGCTCAATGTAATATCCAAAACATTGCTAGATGTTGGAACAATGTTATAATTAGAGATTCGCCACTCACCTTCGTATCTGCTCCTCCCCACGCATTGTGGTGCGCATTTGAATCCGCGCCTATGACCAACCGCCCTATGCGCTCTTCCTCCTGTACTAGCCTATTGCACTCCATTGGTGGAACCTCCGCAGCATGGGTCCTGTAGCAGGATGCCCGGATAAATGCCTGCTTATTCCATTTCTCAACGACCACCAATACGAGGTCCTCAGTAGTGTAATTTTTCAGCATACACGAATGCAGCTGTTTCCTTACCATTACTCCAAGTCGCATCCGCCCTTCCGTTTGCGCACAGTAAACGCCAAATCCGCGCGCGCTAAGTGCAGAAATATTTCTTCCTGATGAGAACCACGAGTTAGGAGGATTTCGCTCGACACCACTTTACTGTGTTGGAGGTTTATCTGTAGGACTCGCAGCTCCATTGGGCTGTTTGTTCCCCTCCAGCACCTTCCTGGTGACGTCGTCGTCCTCCCTTGCCCTTTCGGTTTAGAGTGTTCTAGGACCTCTTCGGCCTCTCGTAACTGTTGTGCCGGGTATAACTTTGTACGGCTCGCAGCACCATTTGGCTGTTCGTCCTCTTCGTGGTGACGTCGGCTACCTCCACCTGTCTTTTTTCTCTTAAGCTTTTGAGGTCCTTTTCGACCTCGCCTACTTCTAGTGTGTTAGAATTTTTATCCTCGGGACTTCTTTTCCTGAGTCGCATATAAATTTTGTCTGTACCAAAGGACATTTTTCAAAGCTGCGTGTACAATATATCCTCCGCCTGCTTGTTTATTTGGAAGATGTAGAACTGACCTTCCTCCGTAGGCCGAGATACAGTAAGTATCTTCTAATCCTGTGTCGGTATGTTCGGATTCTGATTCTGCAGAAGTCGCAGTGTATTCTCCGACTTTATCACGCATGGTATCCATACCTTAACTTTTGGTACCGTGGGGATTTGCGCCTCAAACCGGGCGTACGTGCCTTGCCGTGCAGTACTGCCTTAGTAATATTTTTTTTTCGTTGTCGTACAGCCGTCAGAACTCTACTAAATGTCTTAAGTTTGTTAAAAAATTACAACAGATATCATAAAAAAAGCAGCAGTCCTGCAAATAACGTCAACCCTAACGTGACATTTGTGATCTAAATTTCCAGCAAATATCAATTAAAATGTTGCTCATACGCCGTGTACAACCGGCTGCTAACGTGTAACTTTCAACAACAATAGTGTACATTATGAGATTGCTGCTAAAGCGAATACAAATGGAAAAAGTTTATGTCAAATTTCAGGAAGCTTTTGAGATGTTTGTTTTTAACTTTGAGGCACACATTGATAATTTCTTTTGAATGGATATTTAAGTTCACTTTTTGGTTGTAGCTTAGCAAACAACTCAGCGGTTTGAAAGAGTGCTTCCCACCGCAGGCGGTTGTACATAGTATGTAGCAGAACGTCAAGGGATTTTTCGGAAAAGAGGTTGTCATTTAAGGGTAGGTTAGGTTGAACTGGACGGTCCGTGAGAACCTCACAAAGACTGAATGAGTCCTTAGTGCTACCAGAAGTTTGTTTAACGACCAAACTGAAAAGCCTTATCAAAAACCAGGAACTGTGTTATGAAACAACTCAGAAGCGTGCTGCTTCGGGATATAACAGTTGTATCGCTCCTTATAGCTAGAGTCTGAGTCTGGCAAGCGCAGAGCACTAGCATAAAACGTGCTCGATGGTTTCCTCGTCCAAAGCTCACTTCCTACATCTGCTATCACTGCTAAAACCTAATTTAAAAGCATGTGACACCAAAAGGCAGTGTTCAGTTAAAATATCCGTCATGAGTCTACGTGCTCTCTTTTTTTTAATATCAGTAATTTTGTTAGTCTAAGGTTATAAGATCTACACATTATCTTCGACACTTTACAGCTTCGCGCTTGGGTTCACGGCTTTCCCGCTTTGGTCGATCATGTGCACTTCTCTCCGGATTAACACAGTATACTACATACCCTACTCCTTTCACTACTTTGAGAAATCGGTGTGCACGTGCATTACCTCTTCTGCCATTTGGCATACTTGCGCTAACCATCCACCGCTTTGTGGCGCGCAGGACCTGTTTGAAGCTCAGATATCCTATAATTTATGGCATTGAGCTTCGTTGCAGTTGTTACCGCTATGTCCCTTGCCACCAACTCTACAGGTGAATGTGCAGAATGGCATACAGTGCAGCTATCGGGACTATTTTTAGGGCTCCCATAATGCGAAGCATTGATAACCTGCTTACCCACTCTAACTTTTTGAAGTAAGTTTCCTTTTGTGTGGCTGTCCACCAAACAAAGACTCCATATCAAATATAGACTTTAAAATCGCTGTTCGTACCCAATGAGAGAGAGAGGGGAATACACCCCAAATACACTCCAGCAATATATTACATGCAAAAAGTGCAGTCGAGGCCTTTTTAACTCGCTCCCCCACGTTAAGCTCTCACGACACGCATCCCTCTTAAAAATTCTTATCCTCGGAGCAGATTCTTGCTCCTTCTAAGATGTTTAATCTTATCCCGGGCTAGAGAAGTGGTTTTGCTGTATTTTCCGGAAACGCGTTTATTTGGGGAAGACAACGATCTTGTCAGTATGCTACTTGCAAAGGATGGTTCCTTAGCACAGGGTGGTCTGGGTAAGATCCAAGCGTTCCTAATTTTTCAAAAAACTTTTGTGACATTTGCTCGCCCCGTCTTAGTCTTTCCGTAGTTTGAGAAGCAGTTAAAATGTTACGCGTTAACTGGAAACATCAATGAGATAGTTGACTTGCTGAAGCGGGACATCATCCGCTTAGCTGTGATACAAGAGACGAAGCTTACGGCTTCGCAGACTTGTCCGAGCTGCCACCTTCTCGGCATTGCCAGCAGGGAGAGTATTCTGGAGTGGCAAAAAATATCTCTCTGGCCGGGCAATGAAAATTTAGAAATAACTAACATGTATAGTGTAGGGGGAATTTGTTGGTCTAGTGGATATCGATTTGATACCACTCTTCTTGTCAATAGCGAAAATAATATTATTCTAACAGAACTTTACGGCAAGACCCTATCCTCAGTAGGTGAATCGTGAACTATCTTTGGTTTCGGTAGGTATTGGCCTAGTTCAGGAGCGTAACAACAAAATCCAAAAGACCAAGGTATGTCGCGTTTTATCTTCAATTTTTGTTTAACATTTACAGCATCATTCCTCACCCTTAGAATTTACCATTTCCACCTACGCCACTGTCTAAACGATAATGGCGGCAGGCCCTCCCATGCTTTGGTGAAAAATCGACAAGTATATCCCAAGTCTATTTTTTGAAATCAGGCGCAATCACCAACGAAGTATTAAGCGGCCATAATAACGACTTGGACGGCACATATTTCAGAAATATTGGACATTCTTGTCAACGGCATTACGCCACCCACTGCCCGATTGTGACCTGCATTTTGACGAGTGTGTAGTTGTACTTGTCAGTGACGTAACAAAATAATCAAGTCCAACGCTAGCATCATTTGGGGCAGAGGAAAATAAATGCCTTCAGCTATCTATAAAGAAATTGGCCGGCCGTCTAACGCGCAACGCGTCTCCAGTATATACACAGAGCTTAATAGAAACACATTGGAGTAACTGCAGGCCTGTCAAATACAGCGTTCAGAGCCGCCACAAGTCGTCTTCTTGTGTCACCGGATCGCTGTCTACACTGTGAGACAGGAAAATACTGCCTCATAAATGAGAGATAAGAAATGCTGTACACACAGTTTCTTTAAATACCCAAAATTCTGGACATCCTAACGATATCTGATTGGAGAGACCTTGCTTCCCAGAGACATAAGAAGTAAACTACATAAGCACTATAAACAAATCTGGCTGTAAAGAATTCAGCCGTTTGAACTAGTAGAGAATAAAAAAGCCCTCAGAGCCATCCGCGAAAATTTACTTTGATTTCAATAATCACCTTTGTGCCAAGTAGCTTATATTGGTGCAAAGCTGTGTACTTTCTTTCAATTATATAAATATCACCAACATGCGCCAGAAATTTGTTGCAGAATTTATCTTTTCAAACATAAAGATAAATTAACAGCACATAGTAGAAGCGCAATATCTGATGAACGGTTGCTGAGCATGAAGGTAAGCTGTTGGTGAATGTCTTTAATGACACTTAATTCACGAATATTAAATTTTGACAAAGCGGCGTACAAGCAATTAATTTCCACCTTAAGGGGTCCAGCTTTGAAGGTGACAAACAAGTGGTTGCCTTTTGGTGCTCCTAGTGTAAAGCAGTATTGTGAAAATCTGGCGGGTGGAATATTTCAAAGTTCTGAAGTTGCATTTTTAAGATACAACATGTTCACCTAGGCTAAACGTGTCCATGGTCTTACCAGAACTTGTCTGACGACCTAACGTATGAACCCCAATCAGGTGCCAGGACTTATGTTATAGAACAACTCCATCCCCTTGGCAAATACTAAAGTTTTTCTAGGACTAGCTTAATTGCTGGCTCGAGATATGGCAAATCTGCCGCAAACTTATAGCTGTAGCTTTGACCTGACGAGGGCTGGACACGAACGCAGTACGTGCATAACCCTTTCTTACTGCAGCTCGCACTTCCTACATCTGCTGTTACTGACGTGGCCCAACTTATAAGCATGTGATACCAGAAGCATTGTCCAGTTGATATGCCATCGGTGAGCCTTAAGTCCTTCTCTCTTCAGAGATATGAGCCACTTTGAGAGTCTTATATCGTAGGATTTGCAAATGATCTAAGACAGTTTGCAGAAATCTTGCACTCTCCCTTTGCTAATTCGTCGGACTTTTCGTTACCTTCTATCCATGTATGGTCTGTAACCCAGAATTATGTTCTGTCCAGCCTGGGCGAGTTTTATCAATATTTCTTTGCATTTCCAGGATACTTCCTGAAGAAATACTGTGTGAGATTATGTGCGTGGCGCAACTGTAGCTTTAGCACGCTTCCTCCAGAATTGCTGCTGCTTTTCTCACTGCTAGTAATTTCCGCCTGAGAGAGACGAATGCGGCTATCTGGTAGCCCGTTAGGATCTATTATGCTATGCCATTTCTGACACCTTAATGGCCAACCCTCTCTTTCAAATTTTCAGGCACTGGACCAGATATACCGCTTGCCCGATATTAAATGGTGCTATACGGTATGGCCATATGGCGTGAACTCAAGATGTCCCGAGGCCTTAAGCCTTCTGGCAGTGGTCTAACACGATATTTTTGGCCATTAGGTCTGTAGCGGGGATGTGTAGGATGGCATGCAACGCTGATGTAGGGTGTTTTGGGGCTACCGTTATGATAACCATTGACAATCTGCATACCTATGGTTGTCCACCAAACTAGGACCCCATAGCAAAGTGTGGGTTTGAGTGATAGACTTTACATGCATCCCAGCATCCTATTGTATTGTATACAATACCCACGGAGGCTATGTTCACTCTACTCATTACATATGTAGGTTCCACGTACAACTTACTATAATGTTTATTGTGGGGTTTACCACCCTTCAAGCTTCGGCCTAGCCCAAATTGGGGACCTAATATTTCCTAGTAAATAATACTGAGATCGGGTTTCTCTACATTGTCGGCTTAACCCAACTCCAGAAACATCCATATTGTTACTAGAATTGGTTTAACTACCGAGCGTGAAAATCTCTAGTCAGGAACATTAGACTTACAAATTATGTTAAGGCGCGATAAACTCCGAAGAGATCTAAGGCCGAGCTTACTATTCCAATTTGCGTCGTGCTACTACTGATTTTCCCTATAAATTGGCGCGGATCGGGACCTACATGTTTTATGCCGACTCTCCGAATGGCATCTGCAAGGCAGATGAGTTTTCACTGAGAGCTTTTCATGGCAGAAATACAGCCGGAGCGCTTGCAAGACACTGCCGAGGGGCGACCCCGTTTAGAAAAATCGTGTCTTCTAATTGAAAAACCTTTTTTCTAAAATTTTGATGTTGCTATGCCAGGGTGTGAACCCCAGGGTCATACGGCCTGTAGGTGTGGCAGGCGGAGCACGCTACACTTCAGGACCACGGCGGCCGCCCAACCTAGACTTATGTTAAATAAAATAATTTAAGAAAAATTTTAAAGTTTATAAACGCGTTTTATTGAAAACACAATGACTATGCGCATGAGTGAGTAAATAACAACACTAATAGCTATAAAGTAATTAGATAGGTCCTAGGTATGTAGTGTCAACACACTCCTCATCAATCTAGGGCGTTGATCAGAAAATTAATAACAGCGTTGGGCGCGTGAACATTAAAAAAACAAAAACCTTATTTGGTTGCAGTTGGTCTTACTTAGAGCTATAAAAAGCGTCCAACACGTTTATTTAATTGTACTGATTAATTTAATTGTCTCTAGATTGTGATGAGGAGTTTGATCACTAGTACATAGCCTAATTACTTTGTGAGCTTTTAGTATATTATATATTTCATGCGAGTATTGTGTTCAATATAAAACTGTTGAACCTTAAAAAAATTTTTTTGTATTTATTTTATTTTCAAGTTTTTAGTCTTTATTTAATTGCTTATTATTCTGATTCTACTAAGTTCGTTTAGTGACTCATTATTACAAGGACTCTTTCCTGACAATTGTTTTGTTACAACTATTTTCTTCAAAACATAATCATTTCAAAGGACTTTACTCGACTACGTGCCAGCGTATGATTGTCCCTCCTCAACTCAGAGATATTTTGATGTCACTTCTACCGGACAGTATGTAATAATTTGTTTCCAAAATATGAGCCAAAATCGGACACAGGTCGCTTTCTATTCCTGTATGTATTGATATGTTTCAAATAGAACACCAAAAATCGGACCACAAATACGATTTTTGAAATACTGCGATCCATGCGCCACCTATCGGAGTTTTTTCTTCTTATTGTTTCATAGTCAACGGGTTCTAAACTATATTCCAAGTTTCAAGCTTGTAGTTTGTCGGGAAGTTATTACAATTTCATTACAACATTCGTGCCGGGCATCCAGCCAACCCTGTCAAGTCAAGCTAAATAAAAACCATTTAACAAATATCTTTTGGCAAAATTTTGGCCTTAGGCATGCTGCTAATGCTATTTTT
>JARSSU010043857.1:0-32203 GCA_029619165.1 Eurosta solidaginis
TGCTTACGGTATTTTCCCGCTGCTGCTGACTTTCTGGGAATGTAATGCCTCTGTCGATGTTTTAGTACTTGTGGCGTTACTTCATTCGCCGTTATAAATGTATATATAAAATTCTTGGCGTTTGTGCCGTTATTAATATAGTGATGCCGTTATGCAAGTGGCTTGGTAGCTGAAGTACAGCTGGTTTCAAAATTTCATTGGTTTTGTTAATAGTGTTGGTTTTTATAGTTTTGAAATATATTTTTTTTGTAGGATTTTTGAATTTTTGTAGTTTTTGTTTATTTCAATTTCAACATTTTTGGTAGATTTTAAATTTTATTTTAATGTTTTAAAAGTTTTGTAGTTTATGTCGAAGTTTTAAATGTTTTGTGTATCATTTTTTGTAGATAATTTTAAATTTTTGTGTTTTTGTTTTTTTTTGTAAATTTTTAATTTTTCGTATTTTTGTATGTAATTTAATAAAATATGCGTTTACGGCACTAGCGGCATTTTGTTACAACCGCCCCTGTAGTTAATTAAAGCAATGTTAAATTTGTATTTTGTTGTTTCCAAATTAGGAAACGTTGAAAATATGTTCTGCGAGCACACCCACACACGCTATCTACACACAGGAACTGGCCACTAACTATTTTCTTTTGTATAATTTTGTTTTATTAAAAGTTTATTAATTTCTTAGTATCTTTAATATATGTATATAGTTTTTTACAAGTGGGACTTAAATAAATTTCCCAAGTTTCTTTTTAAATGGTTCTTTAAGTTTAACCAAACATTTTTTTTCTCACACGCGTGGGTAGCGCACTGCGCTAACTCCGTGCCGGCGAAGTTGCTGTTGCTAAACATTTTATAATACAAAAATGTGCAGCCCTTGTGTACAGAAATTACACGCTCTTAAAAATTTAAATTTTTTTTGATTTATCGGTTTGTGTAGACTCTTCAACACTTTACACAATTCTTTATGATGCAGTTGTTCTATGGAAATGTCACGGTCGCCATGTAGCGTGGCATTTAAATGCCACTTAATTTTGGGCTTGCAGCCCCACGCCTGTACGCACACACTCACTGCGTTTTCTTTTGTTGCTTCCTTTTCAAATTAATAAAAAGTTATTTAATTTTAAAATTAGTTAGTCTTTATTTCTAGTTTTAGTTTTTTCACTTAAGTTTTGATTTACACACTTAAGAGTCTTCGACTTTTATTTTTCGTTCTGTATAGGACACCGATTCACTTCAAACTGAAACTAAACTAAACTGCGCTTTCAGCAGCAACAATCTCGGTATGCATTTTTGCGCATAACGGGAAAATTGTATGATGCGATGGCGTAATAAATTCGAGTAACGGGAGATTCACCAAAGGGGTTGAATCTCCGCGTCATTCCACTCTAACATTTTAAGTGATGCCAAGTGTTAATATGAGAATTGCATCTTTTTATTTATGAGAGGGGGAGTTGCCAGATTTAAATGCAGTGATCCAATTTGACTACACTAGAATCTGATCCCATACCAAATTTCACAAGGATTGGTAAATTTTTGTTCGACTTATGGCATTAAAAGTATCATACACAAATTAAATGAAAAAGGGCGGAGCCACGCCCATTTTGAAATTTTCTTTTATTTTTGTATTTTGTTGCAGCATATCATTACTGGAGTTGAATGTTGAAATAATATACTGTAAAGATATAAAATTTTTTTGTTAAAATTTGACTTAAAAAAAATTTTTTTTAAAAGTGGGCGTGGTCGTTCTCCGATTTTGCTAATTTTTATTAGGCATAGATATAGTAATAGGAGTAACGTTCCTGCCAAATTTCATCATGATATCTTCAACGACTCCCAAATTACAGCTTGCAAAACTTCTAAATTACCTTCTTTTAAAAGTGGATGGGCCACGCGCGTTGTCCAAAATTTTACTAATTTTCTATTCTGGGTTATAATTTCACCTCACCTACCAAGTTTCATCGCTTTATCCGTCTTTGGTAACGAATTATCGCACTTTTTCGAATTTTCGAAATTTTCGATATCGAAAAGGTGGCCGTGGTTATAGTCCGATATCGTTCATTTTAAATAGCGATCTGAGATGAGTGCCCAGGAACCTACATACCAAATTTCTCAAGATACCTCAAAATTTACTCAAGTTATCGTGTTAACGGACGGACGGACGGACATGGCTCTATCAAATTTTTTTTCGATACTGATGATTTTGATATATGGAAGTCTATATCTATCTCGATTCCTTTATACCTGTACAACCAACTATTATCCAATCAAAGTTCATATACTCTGTGAGCTCTGCTCAACTGAGTATAATAAATTATTTGTGTGCGTGTGTGCTCGCTATGGAAACGTATTTCTCACACTTCAATCATCACCATATTTTGGATATGGTTCCCTCGATCAACGCGAAGGTTTTAGGCTAAAAAAAATTTCGATATATAAAAGGGGTGTGGCACCTCCCATACAAATGGATTCTTTGGTACTGCATAACTCTGAAGGTGTACATCCCAGAACATTGAAATTCCGTAAGGCATTATATGAGGTCAATCCCTAACACTACCAAGAAAATGTGGAACTGGGAAAAATGGGGCATGGCACCTCCTATACAAATGGAATATATCATTATATCTCTGGATATAGTAATGGTAGGATAATGAAACTTGGTAAGAAGCTATATGACGTTAAGTCCTAACACCTCCAGTAAAATTTGGAATTGGGAAAAAAGGTACGTGGCAACTGGTCTACAAATGGGATTTTTCAGAACTATGGCTGACGTGACAACTTAGGTTATTTTAGCACCTAAAGTTTAACTGCATTGTTGAGTTTGGCAGTTATTCCATTTGGACGTTTAGAAATCTGCCGCCGTTTAAAAAAATTTGTTAGCTTCAGTCTATCTACATCTATCTATAATATAAAAAAATGTAATGTAATGTGCGGAGGACTTCATACCTTTCATGAATGGGGCTGAACAATAATCTTATCCCATTCGTAATCTCCAGATAATCGGCTGTATAAGATAAGAAATATGTATTGAACAGATGTAAGGAAATCTAAGTTCGGGTGTAACCGAAAATTACATACTCAGCTGAGGGCTTTAGAGACAAAATAAGGGAAAATCACCATTTAGCAAAATGAACCTAGGGTAATCCTGGAATGTGTTTGTATGACATGGGTTTCAAATGGAAGGTATTAAAGAGTATTTTAAAAGGGAATGCGCCATAGTTCTATAGGTGGCCGCAATTTCAGGATATCGCCATAAACGTGGACCAGTGGTGACTCTAGAATGTCTTTGTACGATATGAGTATCAAATTAAAGGTAATAATGAGGGTTTTAAAAGAGAGTAGGCCTTAGTTGTATATGTGAAGGCGTTTTCGAGACATCGACCAAAATGTGGACCAGGGAGACGCAGAAGATCTTCTGTCGGGTACCGCTAATTTATTTATATATGTCATACCACGAACAGCATTCCTGCCAAGATGCCAAGGGCTTTTGATTTCGCCCTGCAGAACTTTTTCATTTTCTTCTACTTAATATGGTAGGTATCACACCCATCTTACAAGTTTTTTCCAAAGTTATATTTTGCGTCAATAAACTAATCCAATTACTATGTTTCATCTCTTTTTTCATATTTGGTACAGAATTATGGCATTTTTTCATTTTTCGTAATTTTCGATATCGGATTTCTGACATATGTTATACCAAGATAAAGTGAGTTAAGATAAGTACGTGAACTAAGTTTAGTTAAGATATATGGATTTTTGCTCAAGTTATCATGTTAACGGCCGTGCGGAAGGACAGACGGTCGTCTGTGTATAAAAACTGGGCGTGGCTTCAACCGATTTTGCCCATTTTCACAGAAAAGAGTTATCGTCATAGATTCTATGCACCTACCAAATTTCACAAGGAGTGGTAAATTTTTGTTGGACGTATGGTCTTAAAAGTATTCTAGACGAATTAAATGAAAAAGGGCGGAGCCACGGCCATTTTGAAATTTTCTTTTATTTTTGTATTTTGTTGCACCATATCATTACTGGAGTTGAATGTTGGCATAATTTACTTATATACTGTAAAGATATTAAATTTTTTGTTAAAGTTTGACTTAAAAAATTTTTTTAAAGTGGCGTGTTCGTCATCCGATTTTGGTAATTTTTATTTAGCACACATATAGTAATAGGAGTAACGTGCCTGCCAAACTTCATATTTCATATTTCGTATTTATTTATTTAAGTCTATGATTACAAAAATCTTACAGACTAGATTCCATATGGATATATGTGTACATATGTATATGGATAGTACTAAACTATTTAGCTTAAAACAGAAAATAACATATTTTTAAAGCAAGTTCGAGATATAGAAAAGTCAATGCAATGATTGGAATTAATAGAGTTGATTACACTTAGAGCGCGTGTGATTGGAGCATTCATCGCATAATTAGATCTTAACTTTTCAATAGTAAACACATTATGTTGGCGTAAGTTACGTGGTGGCACATGAAAGTTCAATAATGCAAGAAGTATTGGACAATCGATAATGCCATTAACGATATCATAAATGAATATAATAGAAGAAATTACCCTTCTACTCTCTAATGTATGCAGATTAATTAACTTACACCTGGATGTATATGAAGGGATCGGCAGGTCAAAATTTATGTCAGATAAGCAATATTTCATAAATACTTTTTGAACACGTTCAATCCTTTTACTGTGAACCTCATAATATGGACACCAGATTATAGAACCATATTCCAGCCTTGATCTTACAAACGCATTATACAATAACTTTTTAGTATATGGGTCTCTAAACTCTGAGCCATTTCTTTTTATAAATGCCAATAAAGAATACGCTTTAGGGATTATAAAATTTAAGTGTTCAATGAACATAAATGGTGAATCAAATACGATACCTAAGTCTCGAATTTTATTGACCCTTACCAAAGGTATATCAGAAACGTAATAAGTTGAAATCAAATTCTTATTTAATTTAGAATACGTAACACTGTAACATTTACTGACATTGAGAGCAAGCCTATTCCTGTTGCACCAATCATTAAAAGCAACTAATTCTGTTTGAAGTGCAAGAACATCAGACTCATTTTTTATTTTGAAAAAGATTTTCAAGTCATCAGCGTAAATAAGATGACCGCACTTTTTAAAGCAAGCACTGACACCATTAAAAAACATTATAAAGAAGAGCGGATCAAGGATGCTTCTTGAGCACACCCGAAGTAGCCACATATGGCGCTGAATTTACATTGTCGATAACAACAAAATTGATTCTATTGGATAAATATGAATTTATCCATTGTAAGCAGGTGGAATAAAACCCCCAATGCTGTAGCTTAGCCAATAATACTCTATCAAAAGCTTTGGATAAGTCAGTATATATGCAGTCGACTTGGCCACCATCTGTGAACGCTGATTGGAAAATACTAAGAGATTAAAAATTGTTGAACGTCCTGGAACAAATCAATGCTGATTTGGGGAGATATGCCGCTGAACTAACGACATTAACTTTCCCATGACCACTTTATCAAACAGTTTCGATATAACGAGCAATTTAGAAATTGGTCGCTAATTTGAAACATCACTCTTATTACCATTCTTGTGACCTGGTTCAATATAAGTAATTTTCCAATCATCCAAAAAAATGCCTGACTTTAGGGACAAATTAAAAATGTACAAAAGGGGTTCCGCAACCGAAACCATACATTTCTTTAGAAAAAAGGATGAAATTGTTGATAGTCGCACTGCTTTGAGCTCTTGATAGATTTAATACTTGTAATAATATCATCTATGTCAAGAACTAATGTTGGGAAGTTAAGGCAAGACTATATGTTATTTAGCATACCACTGTTGTCACTCGGAGCATCACTAAAGTCGAAATTCGCTTTGAAAAAATGTGCGAACAAATTTGCCGAGTCATAAGATGATGTTGAATTTATACCTTGGTAAACACAGACCGCGGAATAGCTGAAGATGATCGCTTAGAACGAATAAAATTCCAAAACGACTTTGGATTGGATTTGATGTTATTCTCGAAGTTATTAATATAGTGATTGTATAAGAATTTATCAAGGCAATTGAACTCCTTAACGTACTTTAAGTATTCTTGCTTGTGTTGAAGGGAATTCGATTCCTTAAAAATAATATTTATTACGTTGGTTTTTAAGTTTCTTTAGGTTCTTTGTATACCACGGTGACTTATAAACCCTTGCTGGAAGACGAGGAATTTTATTTCCTACTATTTCCGAGATATTACATTGGTTGGTATAAGAACATTTTCACCTGGAAGATAACTCCAAATGATTCTATTTAAATTAAAATCACCTAATACACATAACTGCGAATTCAAATCGTCCCTCGAAACATACATAATATTATTAATATGATCTTCGTAAAGCTTCTGCGGTCTATTTGGCGGGATATAAGATACACTAACGTGAAGAATACCGGTTTTGCCTTTTATTGAAATTATTAGTTGGTCTATAGCAGTATCAGCTATATTAAGAGGAACCTGAGACGAATGTTTTTCTTTCTTAACAGCTATTAAGACTCCTCCTCCTCGAGAGAGACCAGTGCTTAAACTATTTCGATCATTGCGAAACACATTGTAGAGATTCTTATCAAAAAACTCATTATCATGAAAATCTTCGGTTAACCACGTTTCCACGAGAACAATTATATCATAACCACTCTTACAAGTAGCGGCATAAACAGGTGAAGCTTTAGTCCTCATTCCCGAAATATTTTGAAAATAAATAGTCAAAGATTTCTTTGTAGAGCGAGCACTACTATTCAAACATGGAATAATTGACTCATTATTAGTACCTGAGTTAACACTCACACATTCTTCTGCAGGGACACAGCCTTCTGAAAAAAACGAGACGGCTTCAATTTGACATCAGACGGCCAAATTGATGCATGAAGAATCTTATTATAATTGGATGAGGATATACCAAACTTAAAATTCACATGAGTTAAAGAGTTGACATCCGCATCCTTTTTAACAAGCTTTTGGCAACGCATTACAGATTTCGATATATTGGCAACTTTTGAAATATGATCCAAAATTGCTTCTTCGTCTACCGACGGTAGACTGCGACAACGACTGCGAAATTACAGCTTGCAAAACTTTTAAATTACCTTCTTTTAAAAGTGGGCGGTGTCACGCCCATTGTAGTCCCATTTCGTTCATTTTAAAAAGCGATCTAATATGAGCGCCCAGGAACCTACATACCAAATTTCATCAAAATACCTCAAAATTTACTCAAGTTATCGTGTTTACGGACGGACGGACCGACGTACGGACGGACGGACGGACATAGCTAAATTAATTTCTTTTTTCACCCAGATCATTTTGATATATAGAAGTCTATATCTATCTCGATTAGTTTATTATGCCGTTACGGATTACCGTTATGCGAACAAAGTTAATATACTCTGTGAGCTCTGCTCAGCTGAGTATAAAAATTGGTAGGTACTTTGTGTGAGGATGCAAATTTTCAGGTTTTTTGTGGTCTACAAATAAAAACTATGACTACGAAGCACGTATTTCAACAATATATGACGTAAACGTAACTATTTGATGAAATTTGTTGAAATTTGAAGCTTCTAGCTGTAAAAAAGGGGCAAAAATTATAGTTTATATGGGGTATATAATATACATCTCTGCGATTTCAGACAACAATATACGCTATTGTGAACATTTTCGGTTGTCCTCTTGCCGGTAACCTACCAATTTGTGGGTAATCGCCTTGTGGCGTCACCTTCACCGCCTCTGCTGTCTCGGAGGGCGCCGCCTCCATGTAGTCGCCATGAATGTTTTAATATTTAGGATCGCGTGGCATGGCACATTAAAAGAAACGACTTCTCTTTTGAATTTGGAATAATTTTTATTATTTTAAAATTAGCAAAACACACAAACTTGAGAAAACTTCTTACTCGTAAAGTTGCCGAAAATGTAATAATGGCGGTGAAATATGCAAATGGCGAGGACACTATTTTCAATCATCTTTTGCATATTCCACCCCACATATATCTTATTCTTTCTTACATGCTGTATTACAGCAGCTGAATGCATAACAAATATACATTCTTTTATTCCCTCTGGCAAGATGCACTGTTCACAATGACACATCTTGTATTGTGAGCAACGATGTTGCTTTAGAAGAACACCGACGGCTTTCGACTGACTTCTACGACTGCCTCTGCTGGACCAACGGATACATCAAAAAACGACTTGATCAACTGCAATAAACAACGGGATCAACTGAGAGAGTAATTAACGACTGGAAATAATATGACCATATTCCAACGGGAACATAAAGTCACATTGGTTGTTGTTGGCAACTGATATTAAACGATGACCATTGTTTACATTCGGTCATCTGACCCAGATGACACCAAATCTTCGGAGTTACAAACGTAACGCCATAATTTCATGTTGTCCGCTGACGATGATGTTTCAAAGGGACCTTCACAGTTTTCATCTTTTTTTTTAAATCGTATCGGTCGTTTCGTTTAACTTTTGTGACAACGTAGGGTCCAAGGAATTCGCTCGCAAGCTTTTTTCCAGCAACAAATTTGCGTACGTTTGATTGCTACAATGTCGTTTACTTTGTAATTAGGTGCTCTTTTTCGCTGCTTGTCGTAGTTTTTCTAATACTGCTCTTGCACTTTAAAAATTTGCTGCTTCACGTCACGACGAAGTGTTTGACGTTCTTCGTTAAACGTCTCTACAAGCTCGTTTCGTAGCATATCAAGCATACCATTACTAATGCCCGCCCTCATCTTAACTCCAAACATGTTTTCGAACGGTGAACGCTTTGTCGTCATGTGGACATGTGAATTAATGGCTCTTTGTACCAGCCCGACATATTTGTACCATTTTCCTGGCTCATCAGTTGATAACTTGGATAACACTTGCTGCACGGATCGGTTGACGCGCTCAACTTGTCCATTGCCACGTGCAAGGCTGTACTGATTGTGATATGACTGATTTCATTTGTATTACAGAAGTCTTTGAATTTAGTAGATGTAAAGGCCGAACCTTTGTCGCTGATTATTTGCGTTGGATTGCCAAACACGTTTGTCCATTCACCCATCCTACGTACTAGCTCTTCAGCATTCGTCGTCTTTGTTGGAAAAAGCCACGTAAATTTGCAAAATGCGTCCACAAGGAACGATTGTGTGTCTTTGACGTTCTTGGGCATTGGAAACTGCTGTACCGCCCTTTTTCTCATTGCCAGGTCGCACCGTCCCACTTTCGATTACGTGGCCCAGAAAATTAATTTTTGTTTGCATAAACGCACATTTTTGCCACTTTATTTTAAGGCCGTATTCAGAAGCTTTAATTATCACTTTTTGCAGCTGTTTCGTACATTCGTCTGCCGTAACACCGAAGATAATTATATCGTCCATATATAGCTGCATAACACCTTCATTCACTATATCTTGAAAAATGTAATTTATGTACCTTATAAAAACGGCTGGCGAATTACAAAAACCAAAAGGTGCATAATTAAATTCAAATACGCCTTCTTTAGTAACAAACCCGGTATATTTTTTGGCAGATTCTTTAATTGGGACATGGAAAGCCCATTTTCCAGGTCCATTACACAAAAATATTTAGCTTTTTGTAATTTCTCTAAAACATCGTCTATTACTGGTAGTGGAAAAGAGTCTTTAAGCACCATCGAGTTTAGTTTTCTAAAATCGATACAAACACGATATGACCCATCCTTTTTTTCACAACTACCGCTCTACTTGCAAATTCAGAGGTAGAGTGCCTAACAATACCTTGTTCTAGCCACTGATCAACTTGTTTCCTCACCGCCTCTTGCTCCTCAAACGGAAGCCGACTTGGCGATTGGCGAAAGGGTTTAATATTATCACCTATAATTTCCATAACAATAGGGCATTCACGATCAGCTTTTATTGATTTATAAAGTTTAATAATTTCCACGATTGCGTCTTTAAAACAAACTGGTACTACGAGATCGTGCTGATATACACTTATAGTATACACTTTCAATTCGTTTTCAAAGCTTTCATCAGTAAGCTTACTGAAATTATAACCACTTTTATCTAAGACAACCTTGAATCTGTTTAGGAAGTCAAAACCAAGTAAAATGTCAAATTTTATATTCTTATCACACACGACCCCAAAGGTTTGCTCACAGTTCAAATTATCAACAACAACATTACAGCAGCAACTGCCTTCAACTTTATATGAGTTAACCGGGGATTGCCCGTATCGCTTTAAATGTATGAAAACATTTATTTCAAGCAATTTTAATTTTATAATTTATTTAATAATTTGGGAAAAATTTAAACAACGTGACATCAGGACGGACAAGGCGACAGCTGTTTCGATTATACCTTGTAAATCTCTTCAAAGCCTTTTCTCCCGGGAGTGGGAGTCGAACCCGCACTCCTACGATAGTTGAAATGGTTACAAACGCATTCAGCTACGTCATGCCTTAGTTGTTGTAAAGTTTTTCCCAATTGCCTTCTTTCGCATATATTATCTTCTACACATCACATAATTCGTATGTAGTTATGTGTTGAAGTTATGCATGTTTGTAAGGCGGTTTTCAGAGAAACTTGGCATTTGTTGTTGTTTTTGTTCTATTTATAGAACTACAACGAATTAACCAAATGTTGTCTACTTATATGAGTTAACCGGGGATTGCCCGTATCGCTTTAAATGTATGAAAACATTTATTTCAAGCAATTTTTAATTTTATAATTTATTTAATAATTTGGGAAAAATTTAAACAACGTGACATCAGGACGGACAAGGCGACAGCTGTTTCGATTATACCTTGTAAATCTCTTCAAAGCCTTTTCTCCCGGGAGTGGGAGTCGAACCCGCACTCCTACGATAGTTGAAATGGTTACAAACGCATTCAGCTACGTCATGCCTTAGTTGTTGTAAAGTTTTTCCCAATTGCCTTCTTTCGCATATATTATCTTCTACACATCACATACTTCGTATGTAGTTATGTGTTGAAGTTATGCATGTTTGTAAGGCGGTTTTCAGAGAAACTTGGTATTTGTTGCTGTTTTTGTTCTATTTATAGAACTACAACGAATTAACCAAATGTTGTCTACTTATATGAGTTAACCGGGGATTGCCCGTATCGCTTTAAATGTATGAAAACATTTATTTCAAGCAATTTTTAATTTTATAATTTATTTAATAATTTGGGAAAAATTTAAACAACGTGACATCAGGACGGACAAGGCGACAGCTGTTTCGATTATACCTTGTAAATCTCTTCAAAGCCTTTTCTCCCGGGAGTGGGAGTCGAACCCGCACTCCTACGATAGTTGAAATGGTTACAAACGCATTCAGCTACGTCATGCCTTAGTTGTTGTAAAGTTTTTCCCAATTGCCTTCTTTCGCATATATTATCTTCTACACATCACATAATTCGTATGTAGTTATGTGTTGAAGTTATGCATGTTTGTAAGGCGGTTTTCAGAGAAACTTGGTATTTGTTGTTGTTTTTGTTCTATTTATAGAACTACAACGAATTAACCAAATGTTGTCTACTTATATGAGTTAACCGGGGATTGCCCGTATCGCTTTAAATGTATGAAAACATTTATTTCAAGCAATTTTTAATTTTATAATTTATTTAATAATTTGGGAAAAATTTAAACAACGTGACATCAGGACGGACAAGGCGACAGCTGTTTCGATTATACCTTGTAAATCTCTTCAAAGCCTTTTCTCCCGGGAGTGGGAGTCGAACCCGCACTCCTACGATAGTTGAAATGGTTACAAACGCATTCAGCTACGTCATGCCTTAGTTGTTGTAAAGTTTTTCCCAATTGCCTTCTTTCGCATATATTATCTTCTACACATCACATAATTCGTATGTAGTTATGTGTTGAAGTTATGCATGTTTGTAAGGCGGTTTTCAGAGAAACTTGGTATTGTTGTTGTTTTTGTTCTATTTATAGAACTACAACGAATTAACCAAATGTTGTCTACTTATATGAGTTAACCGGGGATTGCCCGTATCGCTTTAAATGTATGAAAACATTTATTTCAAGCAATTTTTAATTTTATAATTTATTTAATAATTTGGGAAAAATTTAAACAACGTGACATCAGGACGGACAAGGCGACAGCTGTTTCGATTATACCTTGTAAATCTCTTCAAAGCCTTTTCTCCCGGGAGTGGGAGTCGAACCCGCACTCCTACGATAGTTGAAATGGTTACAAACGCATTCAGCTACGTCATGCCTTAGTTGTTGTAAAGTTTTTCCCAATTGCCTTCTTTCGCATATATTATCTTCTACACATCACATAATTCGTATGTAGTTATGTGTTGAAGTTATGCATGTTTGTAAGGCGGTTTTCAGAGAAACTTGGTATTTGTTGTTGTTTTTGTTCTATTTATAGAACTACAACGAATTAACCAAATGTTGTCTACTTATATGAGTTAACCGGGGATTGCCCGTATCGCTTTAAATGTATGAAAACATTTATTTCAAGCAATTTTTAATTTTATAATTTATTTAATAATTTGGGAAAAATTTAAACAACGTGACATCAGGACGGACAAGGCGACAGCTGTTTCGATTATACCTTGTAAATCTCTTCAAAGCCTTTTCTCCCGGGAGTGGGAGTCGAACCCGCACTCCTACGATAGTTGAAATGGTTACAAACGCATTCAGCTACGTCATGCCTTAGTTGTTGTAAAGTTTTTCCCAATTGCCTTCTTTCGCATATATTATCTTCTACACATCACATAATTCGTATGTAGTTATGTGTTGAAGTTATGCATGTTTGTAAGGCGGTTTTCAGAGAAACTTGGTATTTGTTGTTGTTTTTGTTCTATTTATAGAACTACAACGAATTAACCAAATGTTGTCTACTTATATGAGTTAACCGGGGATTGCCCGTATCGCTTTAAATGTATGAAAACATTTATTTCAAGCAATTTTTAATTTTATAATTTATTTAATAATTTGGGAAAAATTTAAACAACGTGACATCAGGACGGACAAGGCGACAGCTGTTTCGATTATACCTTGTAAATCTCTTCAAAGCCTTTTCTCCCGGGAGTGGGAGTCGAACCCGCACTCCTACGATAGTTGAAATGGTTACAAACGCATTCAGCTACGTCATGCCTTAGTTGTTGTAAAGTTTTTCCCAATTGCCTTCTTTCGCATATATTATCTTCTACACATCACATAATTCGTATGTAGTTATGTGTTGAAGTTATGCATGTTTGTAAGGCGGTTTTCAGAGAAACTTGGTATTTGTTGCTGTTTTTGTTCTATTTATAGAACTACAACGAATTAACCAAATGTTGTCTACTTATATGAGTTAACCGGGGATTGCCCGTATCGCTTTAAATGTATGAAAACATTTATTTCAAGCAATTTTTAATTTTATAATTTATTTAATAATTTGGGAAAAATTTAAACAACGTGACATCAGGACATCAACTTTGTTTGATACGTTACCAAGTCCATAAAGTAATTTGTCGGATTCTTTTAACAAAATGTTTGACAAGAATTTTTCATAAAAACTTTTTATTACAATTGATACGTCGGACCCCGTGTCGACTAAGGACTTCGCCTCGGTACCGTTTATGGTAATAAATTTTAAACGGTTACAAACAGATACAACATTAACATCTTTATATTGATTTTTAGCAGGGCAAACTTTCGCGTAGTGGCCACTTTTGTTACAATTAAAACACTTCATAGGCTCATTACACGCTGGCCTTTTGTGCTCTGTAGAGCCACAGTTCAAGCAGTGTTCTTTTTTCGACGTATTATTATTATTGTTATTATTTCTCATAACCGGCTGATCACTTTCAAATGCATAGTCAAATGTTTCATGACGTTCAATTAACTCTTTCACAGTTTTGCAATTATATAATACAAATTTTATTTCGGGTTTAACGCGTAACCCATCAACAGCGTAGCGGATTACAGATGCATCATCAACTGACCCAAGTGATACCAACTTTCTAACACGCAGAACATACTCATGAAAGCTTTCGTCATTACGTTTTTTAACTTCTCTCAATTCTTTGTGTAATTCCGCACTTAATGGTTCCTTATGGAATTCCTTTATTAATTTTTCGCGTAAGCTTTCGTAATTGTTCACACAAACTGACTCTAAGAATAATTGCGCTGTTTTTACCATTTTTCCACGTGCCTGCACATATTTTTGTTTTTCATCGAGTCCATACGTCTCCACATTACTTTCGAAATTTTGAAGCCACTGTAACACCGGAATGCTATTGCCATCGTACGCTGGTATTATTTTTGCAAAGCTTTCAGCCGAAATCTTAACTTTATTATTGTTGTCGTCCTCTCTTAGCATCTTTAGCGTTAGCAACTTTATTAAATCTTTTATACTGTCGTCATTCTCTTCTAAATCGTTCGAAATATCCAATGGTCCCACACCATCACTCTCAACCGCTGTCTTGCTGCTGCTCGCTGCTATGTTGATTGTTTCGTTTGATGGAAGGTTTTTATCACCATTTCCGTTTACAGCTTTGTTTGTGTTCTCCTCATCAATTGGTGTTAACGGCGACATTGCCCCTGTGCCTCTATCTCCTTGTCCAGCGTTCAAACGTGTGAAATAAGAATGTGTAGTTTTTGGCATATTCTGCATGATTCTTTAATTAGCGAAATATTAAAGGGGATTATTTCTGCAGCAATTGGTGACAAATAACCCCTATAATTTTGCGACTTTGCTTGCACGACAAACAAGCGGATTTTATATTATATTTTTAGCCTTGGTTGAGCCCCCAAATGTAAAAAGGAAAGTTAATGTTTATGGAAATGTTATTCACTATTTATTTATAGTTTTATTTCAATATATTTCAAATTCACAAACGATTGAATAATTTAATGTATTAATAAAGTATTGTATTAAGTAAGTTTTGCGTTTCGCGACTTTATTTAATGCTTTAGAAGAACACCGACGGCTTTCGACTGACTTCTACGACTGCCTCTGCTGGACCAACGGATACATCAAAAAACGACTGGATCAACTGCAATAAACAACGGGATCAACTGCGAGAGTAATTAACGACTGGAAATAATATGACCATATTCCAACGACAACATAAAGTCACATTGGTTGCTGTTGGCAACTGATATTAGACGGTGACCATTGTTTACATACATTAGGGTGTTCCTCCCCTTTTTGATTCGTTGGTTCGGAACCATTTTTATTACTAATTGAAAAAGATTTTATAATTATAATACCCAAATTGTAGTTACATTTTTGTAGTTTATTGTAACTTAAATAAAAGCTATAAATATTAGTAACATTTTAATTTACTACAATATATGTTGAATGTTTCTTTATAAGTATTTTTGTCTTATATATTCAATTTAAAGTTTTACATTTCTATAACATATTAAATATGTATTTTTTGTGTTATGAACAATTTTTATGAAATAGGTTTTTTTCTCTTTGAATATACAAAATTTGTGTTATTTTCTTTATATATTTTTATTTTTGTTTTAAGAGTTTTTGAGCCTTCGTTGCTGCTTAAATGCTAATAAAAAAATTTTGCATTTATTTTTCAATCAAATTTAAAGTCTTATCGAAGTATTAAAGTAATGTTAATTTACTTTACTTAGGCGATTTTTATGTACTACTGTTTCTTTGTTTTTAACTTCATCGAAAATAGTTACGTTAGGTTCGTTAATTTTAGTTATAATAAACGGACCTTGATAAATATTTTCGTGTTTATGATGTGGTTCTTTCTGTAAAAGTACTTTATCTCCGATTTTGACAACTAACGGTCGTGCCGTTTTATCGTACAGATTTTTACTTTGTAACCTATTTTTATTAATTAGGTTTTGTGCCATTTTGTGCGTTTTCTGCATCCTAAACTTAACTTCTTTGGCATAGTTTTCGACATTATAAATTGAGTAAATTTTTTCTATTGTCAATTCATTTGGCAATGTTGCCTTTTTCCCAAAGACTAACTCGAAAGGCGAAAATTGATTGTCGAAAACTGTGCTACTCGTAGTATTGTGTAGGAAAGTAAAGTATTTTAAATAAACATCCCAATCAGAAAAGTATCTTTCAAACATAGATGTTAAGTAATGATTAGATAATGCTAATGATTGCTAATTAAACTTCATTTGCGAAATCTTCTTATTCATTAAACAATTAGAAAGGTTCACCTAATTCCCATTAGATAATTGAAATTTTTATTCTAATGGTAAATCTAATTGAAATTAGTTGCCATTAGCAAAAAAAATTGGTTTACCTTTACAATTAGAAATCTAATTGACTTCTGCTAATGCAATTAGATATTCAATTAGCTTGAATTAGAATCAATTATTGAATATCTAATGGAATTAGCAGAAGTCAATTAGATTTCTAATTGTAATTCCTCTCAATCTCTTGCTGCTCTTTATCTTTGATAGTTTGAATGCAGTCTTCTCCGTCTGCTATCACCTTGAATAAAGGGATTCCACTCTTTGTTATTGGCAAAGAGTATTTTGGACCTAAATAGAGGAGCCACTGAATATCTGTAGGGATCTCGGTTTTCGTAGTATTATGAAACCAATGGGGTATATTTTTAATGTTAAGAGATTGCCTATGTATGTTTTTGAGTTTCTCTAATTTTTGTGTGTGTGTTTTCATAATTGTTGTTGTAAGGTTGTTAATTAGGAGTTTCTCACTTTCAGAAAATGCGGTAGAATCTTCTGCATCAAGAGTTTTGGTTTATTTTGTTAGTTAATGTGCTTACCTCTCATTCATTTTGTTTCTTATGTTCATATTTAATTTTTATGATGAGGTTCAAGAGTTTACATTCCACCGTTTCTATAAATTTTGTGAGAGCCTTATTGATGTTGTTGGGCAAATGCTTGTTGTTGGTGTTGCAGTTTAGTACGTATGAAATATATGTGGTGGCGTTGTTTACGAATTTGGGTGTTATGCCACTTTTCCTGCAAGTTACCAGAAACTTAATCGACTATGTCAACATAGCCAGCTGCTTTGTACTTTGTTGGTATCGATTTGTGTACTTCTTGACCTCCATACCATACTTGCTTTTCATATGTCTGTAGGTGTTTTTGTTGGTGCGGTGTGCTCTCCGTTCCATAATTATTTTTGTTGTTTACGGCCTTTGGATTATAACTTTTTAAATATAAACGAGCTGTAGGCCAAACACTTGTATAGCCTTAATAAAACACAATACTTTATAAGAGATTATTATAAGAAATCCACTACGAGGAAAAATGCCGAAAACAATAAAATATATAAATCGACTACATATGTGTCAGGCCTGTCTAACAGAATAAAATATTCAAATATTTATGACAAAGAGAAATGTAATTTAACCTTTACCTACAATAATACGTTGCGACAAAAATTCAGTAATACCAAGAGTAGAATAGATAGATATGAGAAATCGGACTTGATATATAAAATTCTATGTAATGGTGACGGGTCCCACGTATGCGACAAAGTATATGTGGGGACTACGAAATCGAAACTAAAAACGAGGATTTCCGGGCATAAAACGAATATTAAAAATCGCAACAATCCTAATGATGGCAAAACGGCGCTAACACAGCATTGCAGAGAAACTGGACACTCTACCGATTTAGAAAATGTAGAAATTCTACAGCAAGAGATGAATTACAAAAAACGCTATATATTAGAGATGCTACACATCGTAAATACACCGACAAACGCATAAACTTCAAATCGGATACAATTGGTATTGTCTCTGCCTTTAGGCAGCTGATCAACAACAACAACAATAATAGATAAGAGCATCTCCCACTGTTTACCAAGAGTTCACCTGCAGGCTGCAGCTGATATCACTTGAGCGGCGCTCACTACTCATTAGCTAATTTTCTGCTTATGTTCATTTTTTGTTTATGATAATGACTTTTTATTATTTAGATTTTATTGTTATTTGCTTTGCACTGTTCGTAAACTTATATTTTTGGTACACTAGTCGACATATTGCATTCAACAATGTAAGTTTTGTACTTGTGCAAATGTGTATTTTTATGATTTTAATATGTATGTTTGTTCTTTTCGTACCTAGTCCTGATGATGACTTCAACTGAAGTCGAAATATCGACAAATTAAATAATGTAATTGTATATTAAAAATTCACGTATTGTGTTTTATTAAGAATATACAAATATTTGACCTGGAATTCGTTTATTTTTAAAAAATTTCTAAATATATTAAATTTTATTTTCAATATTTTTGAAATTTGTAATAGTATAGTGTTCGAACAAAATATCGTTTTTAGGCCATTCAATCTGCTTAATTTAGCATTTGCCGGCTTCTGATTCAAGCCTCGAAAGTAATTTCTCTAAAGTCATTATTTCGTTAACAAGCTCAAAACTAAGTAACTCGAGTTTCTTATGTTTAATATGCGCCAATTCTTAAGTTTGTTGTTTTATTATTTTTATCGTACGTAATTTCAGATCTTATTCGTGGAATCTTTTTTGAAAAATTAAATGAAAATTTGTCGTAGACATGTAAAGTAACTTGTTTTTCGTTGTTGTTTTTGTAGCGAAAGGTTACTCCCCGAAGGCTTTGGGGAGTGTTATCGATGTGATGGTCCTTTGCCGGATATAGATCCGGTACGCTCCGGTACCACAGCACCATTAAGGTGCTAGCCCGACCATCTCGGTGACGATTTATGTGGCCACATTAAACCTTCAGGCTATTCCCCCCTCCCCACCCCCAAGTTCCTTGAGGAGCTTGGGGTCGCCAGAGTCTCGTCTGTTAGTGAAACAGGATTCGCCGCGGATAGGTGAGGTTGACAATTGGGTTTGGAGAAGCTATATATTGCGCTGGCAACCTGAAGGGCTGCGCTACACAGCCCCTTGAATTTGGTATTTTAGTCGCCTCTTACGACAGGCATACCTACCACGCGTATATTCTGATCCCCTAACCGCTTGGGGTACGACTTGTTTTTCGTCGTTTTTGTTTGTTTTCCTAGGAAGGTTATTGTCGTTTTGCCGTTTTGTCATTGATCTTGTCTGAACTGCTAAAATTTGTTTGTTCGATTCCTTAATCTCATCGATTGTAATACGCGATAGTGCATCAGCACAAACGTTTGATTTGCCCTTTATATATACAATAGTATAGTTATATTCAGATAGTTCCAGCCTTATTCTTGAAAGCTTTGAAGATGGGTCTTTCATATTGAAAAGGTATACTAGAGGTCTATGATCGGATCTTACAATAAAATGTGTGCCATAACGTATGGTCGAAATTACTTGATTGCAAAGTAAAGAGCTAAAAGTTCTAATTCTATAATTGGTTTTTTTTTCTGCTCTGCTTTATTGAATGCTTTAGAAGCGAAACAAATTGGTAAATCACTACCTTGCTGTTCTTGACTTAAAATAGCGCCACATCCAGTTGTGGAAGCATCAACGGTAATAATGAATTGTTTAGTAAAATCTGGGTATTGAAATAATTTTGGTGAAAGTAACGCTGCTTTCAAAGATAAAAATGCCCTTTCGCACTCTACATCCCATACAAATTCAACTCTTTTCCTGCTTAATCGATTTAGAGGCGCTGCCAGAGAAGCAAAATTAGGTACAAACCGTCTGTAATAGTTTGCATGGAGACGAATCGCCGTACCGCGTCTTTATCAGTTTTGTATACTTTTTAATTGCGTTTATTTTGGAGTCGTCTGGCAACAAACCTTTGGCTGAACATTTGTGACCTAAAAATGTACTGCGCGGAAATCTACGCACATACGATACGCTTTTTGACTATTAGTATCCTCCCTTGGGACTACAATCAAAGGACTATTGCAATTGGAATAACTGGGTTCAATCAACTTGTTGTCTAATAATTTATTTACTTGGCGATTTATTTCTTCGCGTCGAGAGTATGGCAATCGATAGTTTTTAACATATACCGGTTCATTGTCTGTCAATCTTAATTTTTGCTCGTAGAAGTTATTTAAAGTCATTTTGTCCGTGTCAAGAGCGAAAATGTCGGCATAATCTATGCAAAGGTCAATTAGTTTACTATGAGCATGTTGAGGTATTTGATTTTTTTAATTGAAATAAGTTTTTTCGTACGTTTGTCTTCTGTTTCTGTCTTGTTAATTGTATAAACATTGTAGTTTGAAAGTTTTTCTGTCCGAATACTTTTTCTTTTCACATACTTGAAATCATCCGTGGTGTTTATAACTTTAATTATTGGGTTACTGGAATTAACAATGCACCTAGCTGTGAAAACGCCTTTTTCAATTTCCTGCGAGTCCACGAAAAGTGGCTCGGGTGAATCTCCTAAATCAAAAAGTCTGAATATTTCACATCTGGGAGGAATGATGCAACTATCGCTTTCTGTTCCATGTAGGATTGGTATCGCGACTTTTCATTACCTACCCAAAACGAAATACTATTTCTTTCATAATTAATAATGCATTTGTTAATTTTCAGAAAATCTTTACCCAGTATGCCATCGGATTGAATATTAAAGTCTTCATTTACTACATGTAAAGTATGTTTAATAGAAAAGTTTGAAAAATTTAAATTTGCTGTAATTTTACCTAAAGTAGAAACTGAATTAGAAGTGACACCGGTAATGCTAATAATGTCGTTTGTATTTAAGGAAATATTATTGTCTATACATGATATTTTTATTAAAGAAATGTCGGCTTGAGTGTCTACTAGGAAAGAACAAAATTTTTGTGACTCGTTAAGTTGTAATTCTATGAAATCTGAATAATTTAAATTTAAACAATAGATGCGTATTGGTGAGGGAAATTCGCTTACTCGGTTAGTTCGTCCTCCCCCAGTGTTCGGTCCTGAGGGGCACTCGCGTTTTAAAGCGCGAGCGATTGCATTTCTACCTCTACCCTTGGATGATCTCGAATTGTTACCTCTATTGTTACTATTGTTTGAATTAGGATTTGTATTTGAACGCGTATTATTATTGTTATTATTCTGGTATCTATTTCCGTTATAATTCCTATATCTTTGATTATTGCTGCCGTTACGGTTGCCGTTGTATGAAAATGAGCTATTATTTCTATAACCAGTATAGCTGCGATTTGGGTAAAAACCTCGATAACTACCACGTGAATTTCTGGATGTAATGTAAATGAAGAGGGCAATGTAACTTTTATATTTTTTACTACGAATATTCTTATGTTATTTAGCATTTGCGTGAATAAAGAAACTAATATTTCTCTATACTATAGTATGTATACTTAAAACCAGTGCGCGGTTGCATTTTATCAGAGTTGCCATAGTAAAATTTTATTATCAATTACCCTGCAAAAATTGTTGGATTACGTGTTCCATTTTCTTCATGTTGGAGAACTCTAACAATACTCCTTTGCAATGTGTTTGCGGACCACCATCAGCGACCACCACGACACGATGACGATCGAACAGAGGTGCCAAAAGTAAAATATTGCATACAAATAACTGATAATAAAATTTTACTATGGCAACTCTGATAAAATGCACACTGGTGTTATGTATACATACTATAGTATAGAGAAATATTAGTTTCTTTATTCACGAAAATGCTAAATAACATAAGAATATACGTAGTATAAATATATAAAAGTTGTATTGCCCCTCTTCATTTACTTTCATTTTAAATTAAATTCACTCCGATAATTCTTTCCGACACAATTCCTCTTTAGTACTTTGGCATATGATCCTCTGTGGGTGCTCCATGGAGTACAACAGTGAAAGTACTTTGGAAAGTACTCTCACGTATGTACTTACTTACTTACTTAATTGGCGCTTAACCGTCTAAACGGTTATGGCCGTCCAACAAGGCGCGCCAGTCGCTCCTTCGCTCCGCCAACCGGCGCCAATTGGTCACACCAAGGGAGTTTAAATCGTTTTCCACCTGGTCCTTCCAACGGAGTGGGGGCCGCCCTCTACCTCTGCTTCCATAGGCGGGTTCCGATAGAAACACTTTCTTGGCCGGAGCATCATCTTTCATTCGCATAACATAGCCTAGCCAGCGCAGCCGCTGCTTTTAAATTCGCTGGACTATGTTGATGTCTGCGTATAGCTCGTACAGCTCATCATTAAATCTTCTTCGGTACTCGCCATCGCCAACGCGTAGAGGTCCATAAATCTTTCGAAGAACTTTTCTCTCGAACACTCCCAAAGCCGCTTCATCTGCTGTTGTCATGGTCCATGCTTCTGCCCCATATAGCAGGACGGGTACGATAAGTGACTTGTAGAGTATGATTTTCGTTCGCCGAGAGAGGACTTTACTTTTCAATTGCCTACCTAGTCCAAAGTAGCATTTATTGGCAAGATTGATTCTTCGCTGGATTTCAGTGCTGATGTTGTTGCTAGTGTTGATGTGTTGATGCTGGTTCTCTCTCTCACGTATGTACTCTATGGAATACTCACAAACAAAGCGAGAGTGAGATCACATACTCCTCTCCTAGGACATCGCAGTGTTAATTGGAGCACATTTTTTGTATGAATACAGATTAGTTTTGGAACACTCCTATACTCCCAATGGAGTATTCCTTACATTATTTATGGAGTACTCGCGTTTTTTGAAGGGTATTTGAATGCAATATTTTACTTTTGGCTACTCTGTTCGACCGTCATCGTGTCGTGATCACGGTCGTTATAAAAGGAGCAATGATCGGCTGATGGTGTTCCGCAAACGCATTGCAAAGGAGTATTGTTAGAGTACTCCAACATGAAGAAAATGGAACACGTAATCCAACAATTTTTGCAGGGTTGTTTTGTTCTACAATTAATTTCGCTACTACGTCTTTCGGATCAGTAAATGCCGTTGAGGCTAAAATGGTTTTGACTAAATTGGATTTTGCGTTTAAACGACACACGTTAACAGTTTGTTCGACTGCCATTTCATGAGCTTTCGCTTGAGTGATCCCTTCAATAATAAGAGACCGCACAAGTGAGTCAGGTAAATCTTCAACTTGTTTGGCAAAATCTGTATAATTGTCGTTATTAACGTGCAACGCTGCAATTTTTCCTGCTACAACTTTCAAGTTGTCTGGTTTGATCCTACTACGTAGAGCTACTTTAATTTCATTAACTGCAGTTACTTGTCTTGGTATTGATTCCCGGGCTTTACCCTCAAGTTTTGATATTAAAAACGCTATAAAGTTATCAGTTAAATCTGCAGTAGCGAACTGTTCAAGTAATTCAATTTTGTCTATAAAAGAATCAAGTGCTAGAGGATCACCATTGTAGTTCTCTCTAATAGAATTAGCACATGTTTTAATGAAAATTCTCTTTTCCTCAGGTATTGCCATGATTTGATCGTTAAGATCTGGAGCTGAATTAGCAGAAGGTGAGGCCACGTTTGTACTATTTGCTATTTGGATCGTTAAGATCTTGCTTTAAGTTAGTAGAAAGGTTAACTAAGGTTGTACTATTTGAGTCGTTAATCTCTGATTTTAAAGTAGAAAAAGTTGAAGTTAATTGTGCACTATTTGAATAGTTAAGATTTGAAGCTAAATTAGAAGTAAAATTTTTACTGGAAGAATCTTCGAAGCCTGCAAAATCTGTTGACAAAAATAATCAATTTTCCTGGTTTGTGACCTCTTCGGTCGAAGATGAGGCTGAATTATCGAAATCGGATTCTGAGTCTGAATTTTTTTGCACTTGCTTACCACTTCTAAGGTACATATGTTGTTATCAGAATAGCAAAAAGAATTCAGTTCAAACTCTGAAATTAATGAAGTACTTATTTGATGTCTGAATTTATATTTGTAATTGAATTGTTGAGGAAAAAGACAGAAGCAAAAAAAATTTTATAAAAGGGAACTGATTTACAGGTGAATAGTCGCTAAAGAAATGTTTAACAATTTACTAAAAGAATTAATTGAAACTGCAGTATACCTATATGAAAAATCTGTAAAAAGTAATTGAATTTAAAATGGCTCAAAAGTATGTAAGTATGAATTGGTAAAAGTCTCAAAATGTGGTAATCACGGACGCACCGCTTTATTCAAAAAATCTCAATTGGTTTTTCACGGAACCACCGCTTGTAATAAAAAAAATCTTAGTTGGTTTTCACGGAACCACCGCATGTATTAAAAAAATCTTAATTGGTTTTTAACGGAACACCGCATATATCAAAAAAAATCTGAACTGGTTTTCCACCAACTACCGCTTATATCAAAATTCTAAAATTTACAGATTATATGTAAACTATTATCTATTTCACTCAGTTTTATATGGTGAAAATTTTATGATGAAAATTTGAGAAATACACATATGTGAAACTTTAAAGAAAAATTTGTGAAATGATTTGAAGATTTGAAATTAAAATGGAAGCGTGGAAGTATGGGAATTTGTAAAATGAGTTGAGAAGTTTTTTTTAAATTAGAAATTTGAAAATATGAAAAATGTGAAGAAAATGTAAATTTGTAAAATGAGTTGAAACTTGAGAGAGAAAAAAAATTAAATGTCAGTCTGAAAATGTTGAAAAAATGGTTCAAAGTTTTAGAATTGTTGAAAACTGAAAAAGTATTAGTAGTTAAGTTTAGACGGACGCACCGCTTAATTCAAAAAAATCCAAAATATTTTATTAAACGGACGCACCGTTGTAATCGAAAAAATATATATTTGGTTGTTCAACAGTACCACCGTTTTAATGAAAATCCAAATAAATCTTATGTATATGCGTAAATGTATGTAGAAAAAATTTGCAGAAAAACTACATATACATATGTAAGTAATATAGTAATATACTTAAATGCTGCTTCCGAGGTTTTGCCTTAGTCGCTGCTGCTGCTACTGCGCTGCCAGTATTAATGCGCTGTTGGTGTTGTTGCTGCTGCTTCTTATATGCATATGGCGTGGTTTTTGTGCCGTTTTGTGAGTAGGTGGAGGAATGCCGTTAGAATTTCCGATGCTTGGTGGTACAGTTTGCCCTTAAATAGGCGAATTAGTTTTTCGAATTATAATTCTCTTTTTTTATACTCAGTTGAGCAGAGCTCACAGCGTATGTTAACTTTGATTGCATAACGGTTGGTTGTACAGGTATAAAGGAATCGAGATAGATATAGACTTCCATATATCAAAATCATCAGTATCGAAAAAAAATTCGATTGAGCCATGTCCGTCCGTCCGTCCGCCCGTCTGCCCGTTAACACGATAACTTGAGTAAATTTTGAGGTATCTTGATGAAATTTGGTATGTAGGTTCCTGGGCACTCATCTCAGATCGCTATTTAAAATGAACGATATCGGACAATAACCACGCCCACTTTTTCGATATCGAAAAATCGAAAAAGTGCGATAATTCATTACCAAATACGCATTAAGCGATGAAACTTGGTAGGTGAGTTGAGCTTATGACGCCGAATAGAAAACTAGTAAAATTTTGGACAATGAGCGTGGCACCGCCCACTTTTAAATGAAGGTAATTTAGAAGTTTGCAAGCTGTAATTTGGCAGTCGTTGAAGATATCATGATGAAATTTGGCAGGAACGTTACTCTTATTACTTTTATGTCTGCTCAATAAAAATTAGCAAAATCGAAGAACGACCACGAAAAGTTAATATCTTTACAGCATATAAGTAAATTATGCCACATTCAACTCCATATCATATCGTACACAAAAATTCTAGAGTCACCCCTGGCCCACCTTTATGGCGATATCTCGAAAGGGCATCCACCTATAGATCTAAGGCCCACTCCCTTGTAAAACACTCATTAACACCTTTCATTTGATACCCATATCGTACAAACAAATTCTAGAGTCACCCTGGTCTACCTTTATGGAAATATCTCGAAAAGGCGTCCACCTATAGAACTAAGACCCACGCCCTTTTAAAATACTCATTAACACCTTTCATTTGATACCCATATCGTACAAACAAATTCTAGAGTAACCCCTGGTCCACCTTTATGGCGATATCTCGAAAAGGCGTCAACCTATAGAACTAAGGCTCACACCCTTTTAAAATACTCATTAGCACCTTTCATTTGATACCCATATTGTACAAACGCATTCTAGAGTCACCCTGGTCCTCGTTTATGGCGATATTCCGAAATGCGTCCACCTATAGAACTAAGGCCCACTCCCTTTTAAAATACTCATTAACACCTTTCATTTGATGCCCATATAGTACAAACAAATTCTAGAGTCACCCCTGGTCCACGTTTATGGCGATATCTCGAAAAGGCGTCCACATATAGAACTAAGGCCCACGCCCTCTTAAAATACTCATTAACACCTTTCATTTGATACTCATATCGTACAAAACAAATTCTAGAGTCACCCCTGGTCCATCTTTATGGCGATATCTCGAAAAGGCGTACATCTATAGAATTTGGCCCACGCTCTTTTAAAATACTCATTAATACCTTTTATTTGATACCCATATCGTACAAATAAATTCTAGAGTCACCCCTGGTCCACCTTTATGACGATATCTCGAAAAGACGTCCACCTATAAAACTTTGGCCCACTCCCTTTTAAAATTATCATTAACACATTTCATTTGATACCCATATCGTACAAACAAATTCTCGAGTCAGGCCTGGTCCACCTTTATGGCGATATCCCTAAATGGCGTCCATCTATAGATCTATGGCCCACTTCCTCTTAAAATACTCTTTAATACCTTCCATTTGATACACATGTCATACAAACACATTCCAGGGTTACCCTAGGTTCCTTTTACAACATGGTGATTTCCCTTACTTTGTCTCCACAGCTCTCAACTGAGTATGTAATATTCGGTTACACCCGAACTTAGCCTTCCTTACTTGTTATACTCAGTTGAGCAGAGCTCACAGAGTATATTAAGTTTGCTTGGATAACGGTTGGTTGTACATATATAAAGGAATCGAGATAGATATAGACTTCCATATATCAAAATAATCAGGATCGAAAAAAAATTTATTGAGCCATGTCCGTCCGTCCGTCCGTCCGTTAACACGATAACTTGAGTAAATTTTGAGGTATCTTGATGAAATTTGGTGTGTAGGTTCCTGAGCACTCATCTCAGATCGCTATTTAAAATGAACGATATCGGACTATAACCACGCCCACTTTTTCGATATCGAAAATTTCGAAAAACCGAAAAAGTGCGATAATTATTACAAAAGACAGCTAAAGCGACGAAACTTGGTAATGAGTTGAACTTATGACGCAGAATAGAAAATTAGTAAAAATTTTGGACAATGGGCGTGGCACCGCCCACTTTTAAAAGAAGGTAATTTAAAGTTCTGCAAGCTGTAATTTGGCAGTCGTTGAAGATATCATGATGAAGTTTGGCAGGAACGTTACACCTATTACTATATGTACGCTTAATAAAAATTAGCAAAATCGGAGAAGGACCACGCCCACTTTTAAAAAAAGTCACATTTTAACAAAAAATTTAATATCTTTACAGTATATAAGTAAATTATGTCAACATTCAACTCCAGTAATGATATGGTGCAACAAAATACAAAATAAAAGAAATTTTCAAAATGGGCGTGGCTCCGCCCTTTTTCATTTAATTTGTCTAGGATACTTTTAACGCCATAAGTCGAACAAAAATTAACCATCCTTTTGAAATTTGGTAGGGGCATAGATTTTATGACGTTAACTGTTTTCTGTGAAAATGGGCGAAATCGGTTGATGCCACGCCCAGTTTTTATACACAGTCGTCCGTCTGTCCTTCCGCATGGCCGTTAACACGATAACTTGAGCAAAAATTGACATATCTTTAATGAACTTAGTTCACGTGCTTACTTGAACTCACTTTATCTTGGAATGAAAAACGAACGAAATCCGACTATGACCACGCCCACTTTTTCGATATCGAAAATTACGAAAAATAAAAAAATGCCATAATTCTATACCAAATACGAAAAAAGGGATGAAACATGGCAAGGTAATTGGATTGTTTTATTGACGCGAAATATAACTTTAGAAAAAACTTTATAAAATGGTTGTAACACCTACCATATTAAGTAGAAGAAAATGAAAAAGTTCTGCAGGGCGAAATAAAAAACCCTTAAAATCTTGGCAGGTATTACATATATAAATAAATTAGCGGTATCCAGCAGATGATGTTCTGGGTCACCCTGGTCCACATTTTGGTCGATTTCTGGAAAACGCCTTCACACCACTCCCTTTTAAAACTCTCATTAATACCTTTAATTTGATACCCATATCGTACAAACTCATTCTAGAGTCACCCCTGGTCCACCTTTATGGCGATATCTCGAAAAGGCGTCCACCTATAGAACTAAGCCCCCACGCCCTTTTAAAATACTCATTAACACCTTTCATTTGATACCCATATCGTACAACATTCTAGAGTCACCCCTGGTCCACCTTTATGGCGATATCTCGAAAAGGCGACACCTATAGAACGAAGCCCACTCCCTTTTAAAAATACTCATTAGCACCTTTCATTTGATACCCATATCGTACAAACAAAGTCTAGAGTCACCCCTGGTCCACCTTTATTGCGATATCTCGAAAAGGCGTCCACCTATGAACTAAGGCCCACTCCCTTTTAAAATACTCATTAACTCTTTCGTTTGATACCCATATTGTACAAACGAATTCTAGAGTCACCCTGGTCCACCTTTATGGCGATATCTCGAAAACGGCGTCCACCTATGGAACTATGGATTACTCCCTTTTAAAATCTCATTAACACCTTTATTTTGATACCCATATCGTACAAAACAAATTCTAGGGTCACCCCTGCTCCACCTTTACGGCGATATCTCGAAACGGCGTCCACCTATGGAACTAAGGATTACTCCCTTTTAAAATACTCATTAACACCTTCGTTTGATACCCATATTGTACAAACAAATTCTAGGGTCACCCCTGGTCCACCTTTATGGCGATATCTCGAAAAGCGTCCACCTATACAACTAAACCACCACTCCCTTTTAAAACCCTCATTAACACTTTCATTTGATACCCATATCGTACAAACACATTCTAGAGTCACCCCTGGTCCACCTTTATGGCGATATCTCGAAACGGCGTCCACCTATAGAACTAAGGATTCACTCCCTTTTAAAATACTCATTAACACCTTTCGTTTGATGCCCATATCGTACAAACAAATTCTAGGGTCACCACTGGTCCACCTTTATGGCGATATCTCGAAACGGCGTCCACCTATGGAACTAAGGATCACTCACTTTAAAATACTCTTAACACCTTTCATTTGATACACATGTCATACAAACACATTCCAGGGTTTTCCCTCGGTTCATTTTCCTACATGGTTATTTTCCCTTATGTTGTCACCATAGCTCTCAACTGAGTATGTAATGTTCGTTACACCCGAACTTAACCTTCCTTACTTGTTTTTCTCATGTTTTTTACAATTTCTTACTATTTCCGGTAGTTTTTGTTTGTTTTCTCTGCTTTCTGCTGTGCTTCGTATTTATATTCGTGTAGTCGTGATTTAGTTGACATTTATTTCTGCTACGTTTTATAAATCTTAGCTGTGAAATTTAGTGACTAATTATGAATTTATGGACTTTAGTTAGGCATTTGTATTAATCTGTTTTTATACTCAGTGAGGCAGAGCTCACAGAGTATATTAGCTTTGATTGGATAACGGTTGGTTGTACAGGTATAAAGGAATCGAGATAGATATAGACTTCCATATATCAAAATCATCAGGATCGAAAAAAAATTCGATTGAGCCACGTCCGTCCGTCCGTCCGTCGTCCGTTAACACGATAACTTGAGTAAATTTTGAGGTATCTTGATGAATTTGGTATGTGGGTTCCTGGGCACTCATCTCAGATCGCTATTTAAAATGAACGATATCGGACTATAACCACGCCCACTTTTTCGATATCGAAAATTTCGAAAAATCGAAAAGGTGCGATAATTCATTACCAAATACGGATTAAGCGATGAAACTTGGTAGTGAGTTGAACTTATGACGCAAAATAGAAAAGTGGTAAAATTTTGGACAATGGGCGTGGCACCGCCCACTTTATAAAAGAAGGTAATTTAGAAGTTTTGCAAGCTGTTATTTGGCAGTCGTTGAAGATATCGTGATGAAATTTGGCAGGAACGTTACTCCTATTACTATATGTCTGCTTACTAAAAATTAGCAAAATCGGAGAACGACCACGCCCACTTTTAAAAAAAATTTTTTTTAAATTCAAATTTTAAAAAGAAAAGTTAATATCTTTAGAGTATATAAGTAATTATGTCAAATTCAACTCCAGTAATGATATGGTGCAACAAAATACAAAAATAAAAGAAAATTTCAAGATGGGCGTGGCTCCGCCCTTTTTCATTTAATTTGTCTAGGGATACTTTTAATGCCATAAGTCGAACAAAAATTTACCAATCCTTGTGAAATTTGGTAGAGGCTTAGATTCTAGGACGGTAACTGTTTTCTGTGAAAAAGGGCGAAATCGTTGAAGCCGACGCCCAGTTTTTATACACAGTCGACCGTCTGTCCTTCCGCTCGCCTTTAACACGATAACTTGAGCAAAAATCGATATATCTTTACTAAACTCAGTTCACGTACTTATCTGAACTCACTTTGTATTGGTGTAAAAAAATGGCGAAATCCGACTATGACCACGCCCACTTTTTCGATATCGAAAATTACGAAAATTGAAAAAAATGCCATAATTATATACCAAATACGAAAAAAGGGAGAAACATGGTAATTGTATTGGTCTATTGACGCGAAAATATAACTTTAAAAAAAACTCTGTAAAATGGGTAGTGACACCTACCATATTAAGTAGAAGAGAAATGAAAAAGTTCTGCAGGGCGAAATAAAAGCCCTTGAAATCTTGGCAGGTATTACATACATAAATAAATTAGCGGTACCAACAGATGATGTCCTGGGTCACCTGGTCCACATTTTGGTCGATATCTGGAAACGCCTTCACATATACAACTACCACCACTCCCTTTAAACTCTCATTAATATACGCTTTAATTTGATACTAATATCGTACAAACAGGTTCTAGAGTCACCCCTGGTCCACCTTTATGGCGATATACGGAAAAGGCGTCCACCTATAGAACTAAGCCCTACGCTCTTTTAAAATACTCATTAACACCTTCTTTTGACACCCATATCGTACAAACATATTCTAGAGTCACCCCTGGCCCACCATTTATGGCGATATCTCGAGAAGGCGACCACCTATAGAACGAAGGCCCACTCCTTTTAAAAATACGCATTAACACCTTTCATTGATACCCATATCGTACAACAAAGTCTAGAGTCACCCCTGCCACCTTTATTGCGATACCTCGAAAGGCGGTCCACCTATAGAAACTAAGGCCACACTCCTTTTAAAAATACTCATTAACACCTTTCGTTCGATACCCATATTGTACAAACGTATTCTAGAGTCACGCCTGGTCCACTTTATAGCGATATCTCGAAAAGGCGACCACCTATACAACTACCACCACTCCCTTTTAAAACCCTCATTAATACCTTTAATTTGATACCCATATCGTACAAACACATTCTAGAGTCACCCTGGTCCACTTTATGGCGATATTTCGAAACGGCGTCTCCCTATAGAACTAAGGCCCACTCCCTTTTAAAATACTCATTAACGACCTTTCGTTTTGATACCCATATTGTACAACGCATTCTAGAGTCACCGCATTTACAGCTACCACCACTCCCTTTTAAAACCCTAATTTATAACTTTAATTTGATACCCATATCGTACAAACAAAGTCTAGAGTCACCCCTGGTCCACCTTTATTGCGATACATCGAAAAGGCGTCCACCTATAGAATTAAGGCCCACTCCCTTTTAAAATACTCATTAACACCTTTCATTTGATACCCATATTGTACAAATACATTCTAGAGTCACCCCTGGTCCACCTTTATGGCGATATTTCTGAAACGGCGTCCACCTATAGAACTAAGGCGCACTCCCCTTTTAAAATACTCATTAACACCTTTCGTTTGATACCCATATTGTACGGACGCATTCTAGAGTCACCCCCTGGTCCACCTTTATGGCGATATCTCGAAAAGGCGACCACCTATACGACTACCACCACTCCCTTTTAAAACCCTCATTAATACCTTTAATTTGATACCCACATCGTACAAACAAATTCTAGGGTCACCCCCTGGTCCACCTTTATGGCGATATCTCGAAACGGCGTCCACCTATGGAACTAAGGATCACTCCCTTTTAGAATACTCATTAACACCTTTCTTTGATACCATACTGATACAAACACATACGAATCTCTCCTCAACA
>JARSSU010043859.1:0-25054 GCA_029619165.1 Eurosta solidaginis
AATAATTAAAATTAGTTTTTGTAAAATTTTCAATTTTGAAATTGAAGAGTAAGTGTTCAGCATTTTGGATTAGGGTTAGTATAAATACAAAATTTTCTGGGATTCAAAGAGACGATAAGCGCAATACAAAGCTTTATAGCTTCAAAGCTTCCGCAATCCAATTGTCAACCTCAACTACGCGTGGGGAATACTGTTGCAAATATGAATGTATCATACACATGTTTAGCAGGCGATGCTCTGGCGAACCCAAGTTCCTCAAGGCACTAGAGTGGTGGGGGGCGGTATGGCCAAGAAGGTTTAATGTGGTTATATTAATCGTTCCTGAGATGGTTGGGCTAGTACCTTTACGGTGCTTTGTTAACGGAACGTACTGGAGCTGTATCCGTAAAAGTACCATCAACATCGATAACACTCCCAAAACCTGCGGGGAGTGTCTTTATGGTAAATACAACCACAACAACAACAACAACAAAATTTGGTAGGACAACGTGAAAGCAGACTGAGGAAGCAATCAAATGTATGAATTGAAACCGAGCTCGATGGCCTTAAATGTATTATGAACTATTTATGCGACTCCGTTCCCTAAAAGTAACTTTTCGACAGAACAACAGCTCTTTTCTGAAAGATGTAATCGCATATGTGGCAAATTTTTAAAATTATAAAACAACGTTTATTCCAGCACATTTATCAGCAGCGAGCAGAAAACGGCAGTGGCAATTTTTTCGTATTTCTTCATTTAAATTCTTATATATTTCTTTTCAACATTTGAGGAAAAATCTTCTATGAATATTGTAACTGAAACGTGGAAAGTAATTTAAAAAACAATTTCATAAAATTTCGAAAATTCGACAACTTTTTCGAAAAATTCGAACATCTTATTTGTTCTCTGAATTTTGGTTTATAAATATTAGTATTGCTTATTGAAAATTTATTCTTTTTCGAAGGCTATATTTTTTTTCCATACGTAGGGCGCAAAGCTTTTTTTATATGAAAGAAATCCGAACACAATTCGAAAAAAAAATTATAGAAATTATGCGATTCGAGAGACCTATGTACACTTATACTTTTTTAGGTTGAAATTGATTTGGCTACAAAGCTGCGTACACAAAAAAACTCAAAGAAATTCAAATAAAGAGATCGACATTTTAGTAAAATTGACAGAACTTGGTAAAATGTTTACCCCTGTTATTTTTCGGTTTTTTAAAGAAACTTGTAGACGAAAAAAATATAGTTAAGTTTTAACTCGCATTTAAGCTTTAGGCTTGTATATTATCCTCAGGAGTTTTAGCGAGGATATATCGGTATATATCAAATATGTAACATTTCATGAAAGGCTTTTATGTTCCACTATTTCTTCTTAGAATACTTTTTACATTTTTCCGAGCTCATCATAAGTCTGGTTAATTTCTCACAATTTTTAATGCATTTTGGATCTTTTTTTGGGAATTAGGAGATGAGCTACGTAAAATACTAATGAATAGGCTTATTCAGCTCATCGCACCCCAATGGAGAAACCCACAAGGGAGAACGCTATAATCGTAATAAAGCATGAAATTTCAAAACGCTGGTTGCTCTCCGGGTGTGGCATTTCTTTCGTGCTATTTTGCAATTTTTTTTTAATTTGAATACAGATGATGAGTTTAGAGACAATCGCCATAGCTGTTTCTACATCTGGTTCAAATGTCGCGCCTCCTACAGTCATCAATTAAATGTTGACCAGTTGTGTCTAACTATGGTAGCGTAGAAGAGCGCCTAGTGGGCGCCTAAAACTGGACAAATTTTCCTGAGATATTTTTTGAATCTTATAAAACAAGCACGTTGTTTTATTAAAATCAACCAAGAACACGCACACATATTCGTATCACCATCAAAGACATGGTCGGTCATCCCCAGCGGGTTAGGAGGCTTATAATATACCCGTAGCAGGTATACCAAAATGAGTCAGGGGGTTGTATAACGCAACCCTTTCAAGGGGTTGCAGGCGCAATTTATAGCTCCTCCAACCCAATTGTCAAACGCACCTACCCGTAGCGAATCCTGCTTCTTTAGTTGCCGAGGCTCATTATGGCACTAGCGGGTGCGGTGCGGAATGGCCTAGAAGGTTTAATGTGAACAGATTAAATAGTTCCTGAAATGTTCGGGAGCATGTATTACGAATAGGACCATAAATATTTGGCACAATTTTTCCTTGAATACTTCAACGGCTAGAGTATATGATGTCTTTACCGCGTCCTCGATTCCGAACAATACATCGATATTATTGCTGGTCTTCAGATAGACGAAATTATTAACTTCTCAAAATTGTTGACACAATTCCAGTGGATTGGCTACCGTTTTGGAACTTTATTACTACTGTGTGCCACAATATGCAGACTCGAAGAGTGGCGAGTTCCTCTTTACCGGCATTTTTTGAGAGCGATAAGTTTTTTCCGGCCATTTGGTACTACATCTTTTCCAATAGTATTTGCGAAGAGGGCATGTCTTACAGTACAAAATAGACCTTCTATTCAAAACTAACATTCTTGCATTTTTTCACTGCTTCAAATTGCTTACTTTCTAATTCCATCAAGTTCAATAAAAATTAACGCTTCAACATTCCACCGGTAATAGCTTTAATGCTGCAATATCCCCTATTGCGTTTATGGCCAACTAAAAGAAGAAGAACTCAATAGCTATTTCCCCTTTTTCTAGTGCATTCTCTATAAGTACAAAAACTTTGTAATTGTACGTGCTAAATAGTTTAGAAAGAAGCACCTGCTCTTGCGCATAAAACCTTAAGTCACCGACTTTGTACATTACAAACCAATAATTACTTTCGTCCGGTAATAAAATGTGGAAACTATTAAATTTCCAAGTCATTTGCAAACCAAAATAGCGTTTTTTATTGTTGAGCGGTAGCGTATTGTGGACATTGATGCCATTGCTGTGCGAGTACCCACGAATTGATGAGCTATAAAATCTAACTTCGATGGGTATTTGGGATTTAGAGATGTATTATTGGGTGCGTCGACATGTAGCAGATAATGTGAAACTAAAAGAAGAAAAGCGTGTACGGGCTGCAATTTGAAATTGCTTAAATCTATACATAAGAAGGATCTGATATACTTTTAAACTTTTATTTTCTCAAAAGCCCTAAAGCACTCACTTTTTCAATCGAAACAAGCAAACGGTTTATTGAGATTTTAGCAATTCCTTCAAGAGCATAACTGGTGTCACCGAATAGTTATTCTAGTATGCAAAATGTGATTACGCTAAGTAGCTAACAGTTAGGTTGAATAGACCTCACATCGACTGAAGTGTTTCTAAATTTACCAAAAATTGTTTGACGTCCCAAAGAACTAGGACAAATACTAGAAATTATGTGGGAGTTTAATGTTGCCTCGATATCTGACAGCTCTGCCTCTCCGAATAGCTGGTGCCTTAACCTCGTGAGCGAGGAAACGAGCCCTTTTTTCCAGCATTCTGCATTATGTACATATGCTCTTATTGACGAGGCCTAGCCGATAGGCATGTGACTCTAAAAGCCAAAGTTACTTAACTACGCTCGTCATAAGCTCTTCTTGCTTTAGAGCAAAGGTGGCTCCGTAATTTGGCTCTTTATGGCTCCCAACAATATCACTCTGGCTCCGGCTGACAACTAGCAACCAACATTGCGATTTTGGTGGTACAATATAGAAAATAATCAGAGCATGCTTTGAAATTCAAATTTTTAATTGCTTTGGTGCTGGCAGGCCACACAGTCAAACAAACGGCAAGACAATCGATCGAAATTCATTCACTTTGGCTCCCAACAACAGCCAAATTGATTTTTGTATAATAACACAGAAGATTATCACAGCATTTTTGGAAACTCAAGTGAATTCTAAGAACTCTAAAGTTAAAGGTATAAGCAACTTCGTGCTTCTATTGCCGTAAGATTTGCACATGATCTCATACAATCTTCATATTCCATTCACGCTTGTCCTGCTTAATCGAATTGAGGCATGTTGTTATTGTATTAACGATAAAGACGCTCCCCGAAGAATTTGGGAAGTGTATCGATGTTGATGGTCCTTTGCGGAAATTGTTGGGGTTTCCATGCGTTCACCATGTATTCACATCACACAATGTCTTCAAAGTAAGACAATCAATCCATGAATCTAGGGAAAAACACTACAGATTAATAAGGGTACTAGTTTAGCTGTCATTTATACATCTCATCTCCCATATGCTTATCTGACATTGGATTTCTCGATGAATGCATACATGAGCCAGTGTTTGCACAATACAAGGGGTGGACTGATGCGACTCATCTAATTACGGCTATCTGTTCATTGGCTTTTCTCGCTGCTACATAACTAATACAGTTCCTAGGTAGGCTTCTAGCCAGCTCTTTCAGCGCTTGTCTACAGGCGTTTGCTAACTTTCAACGGCTGTGTGGAAAGTGTTCTTGCCCTGAAGAGCTTCGAAAGCTGCTTCACTGTCTCAGTAGATTATAAGGGACGTGAGATTTGTAGATGAAAAGATATCGATCAGCTTCCTTCACGGCTATTAGTTCTGCCCATTAGTCCCTACTAGTGCTCAGCAGCGTTATTGGATCACATTGACATTAAGTTTGGAGTTATTTGTGAAGATTACGGTGGGTTCTGTATAGAATAGATATCATTCCACTTGTTTCACTCAGTAGTTTTGATAGAAATTTGCTGGTATTTTCTCTAATATAAATAACAAAAACAATTGTATAAAGCAATATGAGCATGTCTTGCTAATTAAATACAGATAATAATATTCATATCATAGTGAACAGCGGAAGTAGTGCTTATAAAAGCAATTCTATAAATCCAATGTTACTAAGCTCTTGGAGCGCACCTATAAATATTCCACACAATTAGGATTAAAAAGCATATTGAATAAGTATGTACCTAAATGAATAGCAACAAAAAGCAACTCTTAGAGACCAATTGTATGAATGTTGGAGATTTCGAGCTCAATACTCAGCTCTCAAGAGCTAGCTGATGAAGAAGTCAAATTCAGAAACATGTCCTAGTAATTAGCGCCGTTTGTAAACTTTGTAATTTTTCTCTTATATCAATATCCAAAAACGAAGATACTGGTTATTTCCAAACCGAATTTGACAAAAGATGAAGGAGAATCAATCTTCGATTAGCAACATTTTTCAAAAACTTCCAAATGATTTACCCAAGTACATAAGAACCTACATAACGAATGCTGAATAATAAGGCATAGAAACGAAAGCTTAAACTTGCTTGAAAAAATTCTGGAGAAAACACGAAATTAAAAAAATTTCCTTGCTGGGGCTGTTATTGACCAGGTGACCATTTTTTGAGAATAAAGCTATTCTTTGTGTTAGGTTTGACTAGATTTCAGATAATTCACGAGATTTATGGACATCGGCTGGGTAGTTCAACGAGTTTATACCGAACTTACAAAAACAATTTTTTCCGTTGATTTTAGAGAATTTTTAAACGGAAACCAATATTTGAATCACCCTGTATAAATGTGTCAAATGCATTGAAATTGTGGGTTTACATGTACTTTAATAGAGAGCGAAAAAGCGAGCACTAACTGCGTATGATCCAACCACAGCTTTTATAAACGCAACAAACATTTGTACAAAAGTGCATTTAAAATTTTCATATTCTGCCAACCAACCAACGTCAAACCAACCAAGCTGTCGGCATAGCAGTCAATCGATGGCACTCAAATGACAAATGCAACATTGATACGATGCCGCATGTTGCACATAAATTATGCCACATTAACCGCACGCTTTTGTTAACCTGTCGTCTGATTTTTGTTGTAATATTGCTATTGCTAGTTGATCTCTATGCGCAATGGGTATTCTTGTATGTGTGTGCGTGGCATATATGAATATAAAATTGCATATCAAATTGCTTCTGTGATATGTATATTAATTAAAATTTGCTAAAGTGACTATTTAATTAGTAATGAACGAAACATACATACACACACATCCATACATACAGATTAACATACATACAAACGTCTATTTAATATGAAGCTAAGCGCAGTAATTACTTTTTAGCTAGATACTAGTCTATCATCACAGTAGATGTGAAATGGGCGATCTTATGGCATTGGAATCAACCTAACATTTGAACATGCTAAGGAAAGCGCAAGGTCACGAACAATAGTTACGTGGCAAGAACGGTGGGAAGAATCGAGAGGGCGCTGGGCCTCCATGCAAGTTTCGAACATAGCGGAATGGTACGAAAACACGGCGAACTAATTACCACCTCACACAGATATTTGAGCAGCGTACAGCGGCTTCAAGGAATATCTACATAAGCGTGGGATAGAGGAGGACGCTTTCTGTCCACACTGTCCCTCCGAATTGGAAAGCGCACAACATATAATATTTCACTGCCCTCGCTTTCACGGCGAAAGACTCTCTGCACACAGAGTTTTTGGAGAGCAGCCTTCTCATTAGGAATTTAGTTGCCCGAATGTGCGGACAAATAGTTGTTGGAATGCTGTGAGCAAGATGGTCTTTAGAGTTATGATGAAATTAATGCATGTTTAAAGGGAGCGCAGAGAAATGCGCATACGAAGTAGTGGCGATTTCGTAGCTCTGCTTTAAATTTCATTTGTCCAGTTACCCAGTTACCCATAGAATGCTGATACTCAATACTGCGTCGTATTATCAGGGCGATCTGCGAACACTGAACGACTCTAATATGTAGATTCAGTAGGCTTTAGAGCGTTCTGGCTGTCTGAGAAGACGCCCATTTCCTATCATCAAGCGCGGGCAAAAATGATTTTCTGTGGTGAAAGAGATAGTATCATAAATTGACTCAGCTGTCTAGGCTTTGTATTGATAGGGCGAAAGGCCCTGGCACGTCTGGTGGTAAACTATTCGAAACTATTTGCAGATCCTATTCGGAACAATCTCAGAATCGCATTGAGATTATTTTAGTTAACATTTCGCGACAACTAATGCATAATTTAGATACTATTTCTACGCATTTCAGGACCGTTGCAGGATTATTTAAGTTGCGAGATGGTCTCGCAATGGTTCCATAAGTAGCCCGGAAATTAACCCGAAACGAAGCCAAAAACGGCACCGAAAGTGTACTGAACTGCCTCCAAATTCCGAAAATATTTCCGAAGTGATCCTCTAACAGTCCAGAAATGATTTCGAAATAGTATCTGAAATAGTCTCAAAATCATTTCGAAAATAGTACAAATATGACTCTGAAATTGCCCAAAAATGCAGCCAAAATGGTCTTGAGTTGTTATCTGACCGTTCAAATATATTTTTACCCTTTTTGCAACTATTGTTTACAACAACAAACATGTACGATGGTTGTTGGTGTTATGGGGTTTGGTTAAGTTAAACTGGCTAATAGTCACCAGATTTTTTTTAACGACCAAGCTAAAAAACCCTATCAAAAACCAGGACCAATGTTATAAAATAACTGCGTCCTCTTGGCAAATACACTTGCTGCTTCTAGATCTGATAGCTGTATCACTCCTAATAGCTGAGTTTTTGCCTGGCAACCGCAGGGCACGAGCACAAAAAGTAGGGATCCAAGGCGTTGATAAGCGCAATACAAAGCTTTACAGCTTCAAAGCTTCCGCAACCCAATTGTCAACCTCACCTATGCGAGGGGAATCATGTTTAAAATATGAATTTTATCATACATATTGAGTAGCGAGGCTCTGGCGACCCCGAGTTCCTCATGGAACTAGGGGTGTAGAGCGGGAATGGCCATGAAGGTTTAATGTGGTCATATAAATCGTTCTCGTGGGCTGCTACCTTAATAGTGCTTTGTTACCGGAACATACCGGATCTATATCCGACAAAGGACCATCAACATTTATAACACCTCCATAACCTTCGGGGAGTGTCTTTGTTATTAATACAGCAACAACAAGCACAAAAAGTACTCGTTTCCTTCTCCAACCCGCATTTCCAACATCTGCTATCACTGACCAAGCCTAATTTAAAAGCATGTGACGCCAAAAGGCATTATCCAGTAAAATAGCCGTCACGATTCTACAGTCTTTTCTTTTTATTAATAGGAGTAACTTTTCTTGTCTAAGGGTGTAAGATCTACACATGATATTCGACGCTTTATAGACCTGGAATTGGTTCCACGCCTTTCCCGCTAGTTCATCCGCTTTTTCATTGACGTCTATTCCCATATGCCCTGGAACCCAATATAGATGTATGTTTCTCCCTATCCCGATTCCTTTCACTGATTGCTTACACTCCAACACACTTTTAGATACTGTGCTGTGCGAACTTATTGCCTTAATTGCTGCTTCGCTGTCAATATTAAAGTTGCTGCAGTTTACACTTTTTTCTGCCACTGCTTTCATGACTTTGGCCATTAGCCCGCCAACCTTCCGCCAACCATCCACCTCTATTGTGGCTTTCACAGCCCCTTCGAAGCGCATATACGGAATCAAAAAGTGTGCTCATCCTGTAGTTGATGACGTTATACTACACTGGCCATGTGGTAAGCGCTGAAGCTGCCCTACGGCTCTCAGACTCGTTGCGGCTATTAACGCTACGTTCTTTGCCACTGGTGTTATCAATAATACAAAATTTTATGTGCATTTCAAACCATGTGGATAACTTAGAACAAGGTCCACTTTATTTGCTAAGAAACTAGTATAAATTATTACACGATATTCTTATTAAGAAATCTTGTTGTTGCCTTTTCACTGCTGGGTGGTTATACTCATACATTATGCATGTTCATTGTTGAGGTAGCAGTTTTTGTTGCAGCGATGCTGTTTGTTGGTGGCGGCAGCGACAACGTGAATGACCGCTCATAAAATGCCATTTATTGTGACTCAATTAAACGGCATGACGAGTCGTTTGAGGCGCGTCAATAAAGAGAACAGCAGCAGTTGATATGGCTACAGAAAAAAAATATAAAAAAATTTAAAAACTATAAAAAAGACACGAAGGCGAAACTGCCGAAGACGATCAGTTAAACAAAATCCCTGCAACAGGTTGTTGCTACGCTAATGACCGATTGAAAATCTTGACGCTGTTTACCGCCTGATGCACCTGCAATAACACTAAAACTTTTAATTGTCATGGGACTCGCATGAGCAGAAGCAGTGCCGACTTCACCTTGTCACCGAATGAGAATTTATGAGATTCATTGATGTTTTCAGATGTGGTTTATATTTTTTTTCACGGATTTAAAATTAAAAGTGACATCACAAGCCTCTAAATGAGCTGTAACATTTAGCGGGGGGAAAAGTGGTGTGTTGCAGGCGAGGCGAACTCGTACCATAAGTAAAAGAAAAAGTAATTGTATAATTATTTATTGTAGTAGTATATATGTCTGCATACCTACATTGTTGCATCTAAAAATTGTCCCTACAGCTTTTGCAAGCTTTTCACTGCCGCGCATGCGCAGAAATTGATGATCATTTTCTATGCAATTGACATTATTGACAATAACATAAAACTGTAGAGCCGCACACATAAATTGTAATAAAATAACCAGTATTTGGTGAAGAGTATGGAGTGTATCGCAATAAAACTCTGCCGACTTCACTAGATAGGAACATATATTGATATATACATTAGACTAGGTCGATTTATTAACCGATATCGCGCCATTGATTTTTCAATAGGATTTGGGCTGCAGGAGAAAAAGTTCCACTACGCATAGCCCAAAAAAATAATTTTGCGAGCCTGAGAAATATCATTTTTTTGACTTTTTTTCGACTTTGATTTTTAAGTTTTTTTCATTACCTACTAAAAAAAATTTTCATTTGATTGTAAAATTTTCATATTATTATTTTCAAAAAAACTGTTATCGCCAACGTTTTTAGCGGAAATTTTTGGATCGGACAGGGTATACATATGAACATTTTTTAGTAGTTTCATGAAAAAAACCTTAAAAATCAAAGCCGAAAAAAGTCAAAAAAATTAAATTTCGCAGGCTCGAAAATTATATTTTTGGGTATGCGAAGTGGAACTTTTTTTCCTGAGCCCAAACCCTATCGAAAAATCGATGGCCCGACATCGGTTAATTTTCGTCCATACAAATCGAACCACCCTAATATACATACAGGCACATCCGACAACTGCTGTTGACACCTCCATTGCACGCCAGCAACAAACACGTTTTTATTTGCTGGCGATCATTTGCCATATTTTATGACCTTGAATTAAATTTTAATGCCGCACTTAATTTAAGTGTAGGATTTGCATTTAGAGGCATAATTGTGGATGAGTATATGAAAGTGTTCAAATTAGGGTGAATTCAAACAAACAATTTGATTTAAAGTATTAAGTCGAGACAAGCCTGGATTTGAGCCATCAAATCCTTGAATGAGCAACACATCAGAGCGTTGGGAACTAACTAAGCAGAAATCCATGCAGTAGAAATCTGCGGTAGAGAATGTCTGCCGCAAGGCTCAACATCGAAGAGCATATACATTATGTCGTATAGCCAGGCGGCCCTGCGTGCCTTGCAATCCTACACAGGTATATTTTAGCTAATGGATGACTGCCCTGAAATCTTAATTACCTGGGTGCCAAAAACAATGTTTTTTGTTTTTAGTGATGCGTTCCCGGACATCAGGGACATGAAGTTAATGAACATGCAGATTACCTAGCAAAGCAGAGTGCCTTAGCAGCATTCTATGGTCCAGAGCCCTTCTGTGGACTCACAATATGACACACCAGGGAAATCACAAGTAACTGGGAAACAAAACAATTCAGACGTCACTGGATTGACTGCCCAGGGCAAAGACAGGCCAAACTGTGTATAATTTCGGCAACGAAAGTATCAGCCAAACTCATTAATTAAGCAGGGATGACCTACGAATTCACATTGTGTACGGGACACTGTGGTCTACGATATCACCTAAGTAAGTTAAATCTATCCGATACTCAAATTTGTCGTTTCTCTGAGCTGGAGGATGAAACGCCGTTTCACATTCTCTGCAAATGAGTCGCTCTGGTAAAGCAGAGACTCTCCCATCTAGGTAGTGTGAATCTTAATCGCTATGTGATATGGAGTAAAATGCTAAGAGCGGTTACCGTGGATAACCGAAATATATTTGTACCAATCAAAAAGTACTTTTGGTTTTTTAATTTAAAAAATCGGACCTCAAGCCAGCCAAACAACAAGGTACAGAAGAAAGTTCGCCAACAACTCAAATAAATAATAATAATATTTAATATCAACGAAAAGTGAAATTTGTACTATAATTTTGGGCTCCATCTAGCAATAGCCCCAATAATACTATTTCTTTTATCTGGAGAGTACTGTAATATGTGGCTGAAGTATTAGTTGTGCGGGTGATGTTGGTCCTGATGGCAGAGTGAGTAAAGGTGACGCCCGGAGAGAGAACGTAACGACGCTGGCACTCATCAGACACTGATTTTGTCTAGATGCCAAAAGATCGGGGAAGTCAGTGTTGTTTGTATCTAAAAGGAAAGTGTCATTAGTAATGTAAATTACTGGCTATTAGTACAAGACTCTCAAACAACAAACCTGTAGATCGATGGATCCACACGGGTAGTAGGAGGAACGGTCTTATAGTAATGACCTGGAATGGAAGACCTGTCTGACAGAGTACACGTGGTGAACAACCCCCCTTGACCCAAAGTAAGTCTTTTTTCAGCCACCATAGCAGGTGGTAGCAATTTCACTCACCTACGAGGAAGAGTTTCATAGATATATATGTGTGTCCCAAAAGAGCTCTAAAGTCTAAAACAACTTTACCTTGAAATATTCTGCTAATTGATATTTTTACACTTAGCAAATGGACATAGCACGTTTGCTCACAAAGCCAGCGATAAGCTTCATTCAAAACTTGACGGCATTTGTAAAAATCACTTCAAATATTTACCTATACAAACAAAAGTATTCAAAATATTATTTTAAACAAAAAAGTATTAAATAAAGCGCATATTTATTTAAATTTTTATTTTTCTATTCGAGTGTTTGCTGACCAAAACTGAAGTGCTGTGAAGCATTGGATTTGTGGTGGCTTAACAAGTAGTTTACTAAGTGAGTGGGTGAGTCAACCTTTGCAAGTAGTCAATATGTCCATATGTAAATATCCCAAACGTTGTCGTCAAATGGCGAATTATTTTATGTTATGATTTGCATATGACATTTGATGTTTTTGAGTGTTAACCTTTTTATCAAGCCTTTTTATTCAAGCGTGGTCTTATTCACTTGACAATTTTATATATTTATTTCATAGGCAAAAAAAATAAAAAAATAAATGTAAGGCGCGATAATCTCCGAAGAGATCTAAGGCCGAGCTTCTCTTCCAATTTGCGTCGTGCTCCTCTTGATTTTCCCTACACATTGGCCGGACGGGACCTACATGTTTTATGTCGACTTCGAACGGCATCTGCAAGCAGATGAGTTTTCACTGAAAGCTTTTCATGGCAGAAATACACCCGGAACGCTTGCCAAACACTGCCGAGGGGCGACCCCGCTTAGAAAAATTTTCTTCTAATAGAAAAACCTTATTGAAAACAATACTTTTAATAAGTAATAATAATACTAAAAGCTAGAAAATTATTAGGTAGGCCCCAGGCACTAGTCATCACACTCGTCATCAATCTAGGTCGTTGATCAGACAATTAAATAAAAGCGTTGGGCGCGTGAAATTTCTAAAAATGTGAGGCGTAGCATAACCTTATTAAGGCTCAGTTGGTCTTATATATGACTATCAATAGAAATTTTGAAATATTACGATACATGCGCCACCTATCGGAGTTTTTGCTATTATTATTGCATTCTCATCGGGTTCTGACTATATTCCAAGTTTCAAGCTTGTAGCTTATCGGGAAGTTACTTAAATTTCAATTATAAAATTTGTGCCGGCCAGCCAGCCAGCCAGCCAGCCTGTCAAGACAAGCTAAATAAAACCGTTTAATAAAAACAGAAAATTGCATTGCGAGAACAAGTTCGATGTCATGCGAAGTGGTTGTTCTTCTGTTTATTTATTTAAGCTAATAAAAGCACCATTTTACCCGCTCGTTTACTGCAATATAAAAATTCAGGAGTGAAATAATTTTTGCAATATTACTTTGGCTGTTATGTACGGAAGGTATGATGGTTTCAAAGAATTTTTTAAAATTTTACGATCCCTGGACTACATTCCGACATTTTTATACTCAGTTGAGCAGAGCTCACAGAGTATATCAACTTTGATTGGATAACGGTTGGTTGTACAGGTATAAAGGAATCGAGATAGATATAGACTTCCATATATCAAAATCATCAGTATCGAAAAAAAATTCGATTGAGCCATGTCCGTCCGTACGTCCGTCCGTCCGTCTGTCCGTCAACACGATAACTTGACTAAATTTTGAGGTATCTTGATGAAATTTCGTATGTAGGTTCCTGGGCACTCATCTCAGATCGCTATTTAAAATGAACGATATCGGACAATAACCACGCCCACTTTTTCGATATCGAAAATTTCGAAAAATCGAAAAAGTGCGATAATTCATTACCAAATACGGATTAAGCGATGAAACTTGGTAGGTGAGTTGAACTTATGACGCAGAATAGAAAACTAGTAAAATTTTGGATAACGGGCGTCGCACCGCCCACTTTTGAAAGAAGGTAGTTTAGAAGTTTTGCAAGCTGTAATTTGGCAGTCGTTGAAGATATCATGATGAATTTAGCAGGAACGTTACCCTTATTACTATATGTCTGCTTAATAAAAATTAGCAAAATCGGAGAACGATCACGCCCACTTTTTAAAAAAATTTTTTTTAAATTCAAATTTTAAAAGAAAAGTTAATATCTTTACAGTATATAAGTAAATTATGTCAACATTCAACTCCAGTAATGATATGTTGCAAACAAAATACAAAAATCAAAGAAAATTTCAAAATGGGCGTGGCTCCGCCCTTTTTCATTTAATTTGTCTAGGATACTTTTAATGCCATAAGTCGAACAAAAATTTACCAATCCTTGTGAAATTTGGTAGAGGCTTAGATTCTAGGACGATAACTGTTTTCTGTGAAAAAGGGCGAAATCGGTTGAAGCCACGCCCACTTTTTATACACAGTCGACCGTACTGTCCTTCCGCTCGGCCGCTAACACGATAACTTGAGCAAAAATCGATATATCTTTACTAAACTCAGTTCACGTACTTATCTGAACTCACTTTGTATTGGTGTAAAAAATGGCCGAAATCCGACTATGACCACGCCCACTTTTTCGATATCGAAAATTACGAAAAATGAAAAAAATGCCATAATTATATACCAAATACGAAAAAAGGGATGAAACATGGTAATTTGTATTGGTCTATTGACGCAAAATATAACTTTAGAAAAAAACTTGGTAAAATGGGTGTGACACCTACCATATTAAGTAGAAGAAAATGAAAAACTTTTGTAGGGCGAAATCAAAAGCCCTTGGAATCTTGGAAGGAATACTGTTCGTGTATTACATATATAAATAAATTAGCGGTACCCGACAGATGATGTTCTGGATCACCCTGGTCCACATTTTGGTCGATATCTCGAAAACGCCTTCACATATACAACTAAGGGCCACTCCCTTTTAAACCCTCATTAATACCTTTAATTTGATACCCATATCGTACAAACACATTCTAGAGTCACCCCTGGTCCACCTTTATGGCGATATCTCGAAAAGGCATCCACCTATAGAACTAAGGCCCACTCCCTTTTAAAATACTCATTAACACCTTTCATTTTATACCCATATCGTACAAACAAATTCTAGAGTCACCCCTGGTCCACCTTTATGGCGATATCTTGAAAAGGCGTCCACCTATAGAACTAAGGCCCACGCCCTTTTAAAATACTCATTAATACCTTTCATTTGATACCCATATCGTACAAATAAATTCTAGAGTCACCCCTGGTCCACCTTTATGGCGATATCTCGAAAAGGCGTCCACCTATAGAACTAAGGCCCACTCCCTTTTAAAATACTCATTAACACCTTTCATTTTGATACCCATATCGTACAAACAAATTCTAGAGTCAACCCTGGTCCACCTTTATGGCGATATCTCGAAAAGGCGTCCACCTATAGAACTAAGGCCCCACGCCCTTTTAAAATACTCATTAACACCTTTCATTTTATACCCATATTGTACAAATAATTCTAGAGTCACCCCTGGTCCACCTTTTGGCGATATCTCGAAATGGCGTCCACCTATAGAACTTAGGCCCACTTCCTCTTAAAATACTCTTTAATATCTTCCATTTGATACACATGTCATACAAACACATTCCAGGGTTACCCTAGGTTCTTTTTACAACATGGTGATTTTCCCTTACTTTGTCTCCACAGCTCTCAACTGAGTATGTAATGTTCGGTTACACCCGAACTTTGCCTTCCTTACTTGTTTTACCTCATGTTGCATTGTCATGGGATTATGAAATATGTTCTTAGTTTCAAGAATCTGGCTCGTTGTAGTAAATGCATTTTTTAAACATATCTACGTACCTTGATCCTTGTTTCATCTTGAAAACTATTTTATCCTGACTATAACAACGCAAATAAAGCCCAAAGCTATGTTCAAAGTTTCAGGTCACTAAATCAACGTGGAGTTTCTTAGAACTCGAAAGCGAATTTTCCAAGTTCGAAATTTTTTTTTAGACCGCTGGACCACATTCTCACTCATGCTAAATTGTCAACGCGCTCCAATGTGTGTTCCAAATTTCACTCTAGATCTCCGGAAAGTTACTCTAGAAAAAACTGCAAGATTCTCCCTGTTTGAAGAAAGTAACATTTATAGAAAGATTAGATACACGAAATCCAAGATAGCAGTTTTTGTTTCTCCGTCTATCTGTGTGCGCGCACCAAGCATCACTCACAAAGTTCCTCATAGAATTCCGTTGACTTTCGCCGCTATATTTATCAGAAACTATAATTTTAAGAATAAGTTCAAACCCTCAAGTCACTGCGATCTTGAGGCTCCAATATAAACTCGGAAATATTGAAACTCTGAAACGTTAAAATTAGGATATATTTTTTAAATGCCTTCGTCACCGGTCATAGTTATAAGGTTAAAGATATGACGAACCTTGCCACTTCAAGCACTGCATTGGATACAATCACAATTCCAAGTGATAATATGGATTGAGTGGTAAATTTCAATGTAGAATTATATCCCGACGAACAAATATTACGCTCCACTGGGTTCTCAAAAAACCTGTCGAAAGAAGACCGGATGGCTCTTATAGTATCCAACGATGTGCATAGTGTAATGATTATCTGATTGAGTTTATGCGCATATAAGCAAAGTGCCAATACTTAAATTTCAACGGCTTCGTTGGCTAGGGAATATTTTCCAATTGAACAGCCAGGCCTCATAAGCTATTCTTGAGTGCACACGTCTTTGGCAGCAAGTAAAAAAATCCAGGCAGAAGAAGACATTGAGTTGGGTAAAACCTGGTGGAGGAAGACTTGGTCAACGTTGGAGTTCTAAAATGGTCGAAGTTATTGAATAAGCTTGAGTTGGGCTTGACAACTATCAATCCTTTTCAGGTAGGATTGGAAAGTAAAGTTGCCTACTAAGTCGGATTTTAATACCACTTAAATGACTAGTAAATATCGACCATATTGGTCTGTGGCATTACGCTACCGACTGTCTTATAAATAAATAAATGTAATCCGCGATAACCTCGCAAGAGATTTTAGTCCGAGCTTCTCTTACGATTTGGGTCGAACTTCTTTTTAGTTTTTCCTACAATTGGCGGGACGGGACATACTTGTTTAATGTAAACTCCAAACGGCAACTGCAAGGCAGATGAGGCTTCATTGAGAAGCTTTTCATGGCAGAAATACACTCGAAGTGCTTGCCAAGCACTGCTGAACCCGCTTAGGGAACATTTTCTTCTAATTGAAAAAAACTTGTTTATAAAATTTTGATGTTGCTATGCCCGTGCCGTAACAAGATCCTCAAATCTCTTGCCGGCAGCATTTGTGGTAAAAACTAAGAAACGGTCATACCACTTACAAAGCAATTGACCGGTCGATTGCATGCTACGCGTCCCCGATATGGTCGCCAAGCCTAAGGGCTGCTCACTGGAAGAAAATACAGGCCTGCCAAAACACTGCTCTCAGAAACGCTACGGGCTGTCTTCTTATATCCCCAGAATACCACCTACACAATGAGGCGAGAGTACTCCCCATTACGGAAAGAAATGAAATGCTGAACAAACAGTTTCTGTTGAATACCTAGAAATCTGGACATCCCAACAGATATCTAATTGAAGAGTCCACACCTCTCAGGCTTTAAGAGGTCATCTTCGCAAGCATTATGAGGAAATACGGCACCTGAGAACATAGCCGTATGAAAAAAAAATTACAAATAGGTCTTTAGTGATATCCACAAAAAGGTGTAGGACTTATATGCCAGGAATTGCCTGGCGAACCTAGTTCATAAAGAAAAATTCCCAGAACTCACAGAAGATGAACGCACTCTCCCTAGAAGATGCACTCACTATGAATATTGTAATAGGTTAAACTCTAACCTATCCAGAATCAACCCCGACATACATAATGTATGTCCTACTTGCAATGTGTTCCCACATAACACCAACCATCTCTTTAATTGCAATGTGGCCCCAATGCATCTAACACCCCTCTCACTCTGGTCCACCCTGTTCAAACTGCAAGTTTCCTTAGACTCCCGTTAGAGGACATTGATGAAAATTTGTGATCGGTAGAGCCTATTGGATGGGGCGAATCACTGCTACAACAACAGCAACAACAACTAGCCAAGGTCAGCTCTACTAAGGACTCCAGTAAAATGCATTGATTCTCATCTTGACCTATGTTTTTTCCAAAAAAATATAAGTGGAATAACTAAAGCTTACGATTTCTTCGCGAACACAAGCGATAACTTCGAGACTTGAGACAGCATCAGCTGGGCTTGAATACAATGCCGTCGCGAGAAGAAGACTAAGAATTCTTGTATCGTGTAAAATTAGAAAGTGGACAAATACACTCTCTAAAGCCGAGCACCATACTGGTTTTCTCAGAGGACTCTGTTGGTGCTGTGAATAGAATGAGGGCACAAAAGACCAAAAGGTTTGCAGTGTATAATTTCACAACAATCTATCTATCTAATATCTATCTAACGATTGAAAGTACGAAAACGAAGATAATTTCTTTATATCTAAACTAGGTGTAAGAAGGAAAATAAATACAACTTAAAACTATTCCAAAAAGTTGTGCATAAATTTGATTTTTGGAAATGTTGCTTCGAGAAATCTACAACTAGCAATATTGCGATTGAAAATAAGAAGAAAGAAAAAAACAAGTAAGGAAGGCTAAGTTTCGGGTGTAACCGAACATTACATACTCAGCTGAGAGCTTTGGAAACAAAATAAGGGCATCACCATTTAGCAAAATTAACCTAGGAAACACCCTGTAGTGTGTTTGGTATGACATTTATTTTAAAAGGGAGTGGGCCAGAGTTCTACAGGTGGACATCATTTCGGGATATCGCCATAAAGATGGAACAGGGGTGACTCTAGAATGTGTTTTACGATATGGGAATCAAATGAAAGGCGTTAATGAGTATTTTAAAAGGTAGTGGGCCTTAGTTCTACAGGTGGACGCCTTTTCGAGATATCGTCATAAAGGTGGACCAGCGGTGACTCTAGAATGTGTTTGTACGACACGGTATCAAATTAAAGGTATTAATGAGGGTTTTAAAAGGGAGTGATCCTTAGTTGTACATGTGAAGGCGTTTTCGAGATATCGACAAATGTGGGCCAGGGTGCCCAGAACATCATCCGTCGGGTACCTCTGATTTATTATATATGTAATACCACGAACAGTATTCCTGCCAAGATTTCCAAGGGCTTTTGATTTCGCCCTGCAGAACTTTTTCATTTTTTCTACTTATATGGAGGTGTCACACCCATTTTACAAAGTTTTTTCTAAAGTTATAGTTTGCGTCAATAAACACAATCCAAATACGTGTTGTTCATCGCTTTTTTCATATTTGGTATAGAATTTATGCAATTTTTCATTTCGTAATTTTCGATATCGAAAAGTGGGCGTGGTCATAGTCGAATTTCGGCCATTTTTTGTGCCAAGATAAATATAATGTAAGGCGCGATAACCTCCGAAGGGATCTCAAGGCCGAGCTTCTCTTCCAATTCGCGTCGTGCTCCTCTTGATTTTTCCACTACAAATGGCCGGACGCGGACCTACATGTTTATATGCCGACTCCGAACGGCATCTGCAGGCAGATGAGTTTCACTGAGAGCTTTTCATGGCAGCACAATACAATCGGAGTGACTGCCAGACACTGCCGAAGGGCGACCCGCTTAGGAAAAATTTCTTCTATTGAAAAATTCTTATTTCTACAATTTGATGTTGCTTTGCCCGGGAGTGAACCCAGGCATACGGTGTGATAGGTTGAGCACGCTACATTACACCACGGTGGCCGCCATAAGTAGATTCGTACGTGAACTAAGTTTAGTAATGATATATCGATTGTTCCTCAAGTTATCGTGTTAAGGGCCGAGACGGAAGGACAGACCGTCGACTGTGTATAAAAACTGGGCCGTGGCTTCAAACCGATTTCGCCCATTTTCACAGGAAACAATTATCGTCTTAGGAGCTATCGCTACCAAATTTCACAAGGATTGGTTAATCTTTGTTCGATTTATGGCATTGAAACGTATTCTAGACAAATGAAATGAAAAAGGGCGGAGCCATGCCCATTTTGGAAATTTCTCTTATTTTTGTATTGTTGTTGCCACCATTTCATTACTGGAGTTGAATGTTGACATAATTTACTTATAATACTGTAAAGATAATCAATTTTTGTTACAAATTTTTATTTCTAAAATATTTTTTTGTAAAAGTGGGCGTGGTCTCATCCGATTTAGCTAGTTTTTATTTAGCACATATATAGTATTAGTGAGTAACGTGCCTGCCGATTTCATCATTTATATCTTCAACGACTCTCGAAATTTCGGCTTGCAATACTTTTTAATTACCTTCTTTCAAAAGTGGGCGGTGTCCACGCCCATCTGTCCATAACTTTACTAGTTTTCTACTCTGCGTCATAAGCTAACTCACCTACCAAGTTTCGTCGCTTTATCCGATCTTGGTATTGAATTATCGCACTTTTTCGATTTTTCGAAATTTTCGATATCGAAAAAGTGGGCGTGGTTATAGTCCCGATTTCGTTCATTTTAAATTGTCGATCTGAGATGAGTGCCCAGGAACCTAATACCAAATTTCATCAAGATACCTCAAAATTTACTCAAGCTATCGTGTTTACGGACGCGACGGACGGACACGGCTAAATAAATTTTTTTTCGCCCAGATCATTTTGATATATAGAATTCTATATCTCTCTTGATTAGTTTATGCCGTTACGGATTGCCGTTATGCGAACAAGTTAATATACTCTGTGAGCTCTGCTCAGCTGAGTATAAAGACAAGTATGGAAGGCTAAGTTCAGGTGTAACGAATATTACATACTCAAGCTGCAAATTACAGCTCGAAAACGTTTAAATTACCTTCTTAGTGGGCGGTGCCACGCCCATTGTCCAAAATTTTACTAATTTTCTATTCTGCGTCATAAGGTCAACCACCTACCAAGTTTGATCGCTTTATCCTTTGGTAATGAATTAAATAGTGGGCGTGGTTATAGTCCGATTTCGTTCATTTTCAATAGCAATCTGAGATGAGTGCCCAGGAACTTACATACCAAATTTCATTGAGATACCTCAAAATTTACTCAAGTTATCGTGATTACGACAGACGCACGGAAGGACATGCCTAAATGAATTTATTTTTGCGCCCAGATCATTTTGATATATAGAAATCTATATCTATCTTGAGTATAAAAATCAGCTGAGTATAAAAAGGGCCAAAATACACAAAGAACATGAACACTACATACAAGTGCCAGTAAGAAGTGCAGTCACAATATGAATAAATGAAAGAAATGACAGGCCAAAAAGTCTTTTCACACATTTCCGCTCAAGGGTGAACACATGAATCAATTGGATGACTTGTTGGCAATTCAGAGCAGTCAACTTGGAACGATTTGTATGCCTCCAGTAGTATGTATGTATGTGCATATGTATATATGCACAAAGTAAACGTATGCAAAGATGTACGTCTTTGTTGATGTCTTGCAATTTGCAGACCACAAGCGTAGTGCTGTGTTGATTGAACGGACGTGCCACTTTGACAGTGAACGTTGTCGCTTTGTGACTTTTGATTGCCCAACAAGGTGTGAGCGTGTTAATTTTGTCTTTCATATTCATACATACATATATATACATTGTATTTGTTGTTTTACGCATTTCCTTGAATTTGCAAATGCTGCCAAAAGCATTAACCCACCGCCTTGAACAAGCTTGTTAAAAAAGGCAGACAGACACAGACTCTAATAGTCGACTCAATGCGCGTCATATACATATTGATGTTTATATGCATACCTATATACGTTATGCTTGAATGAATGGATTGACATGGCTGACTAACTGGACAACTGAAATGGATGGATAGTTGACTTGAATGGTTGCATGATGTATAGTCAAATTGACAGCTCATGCATGTTTGCGTACTTATAGAATGCGGTGTGCCTGCCGCAAAGCATGAAAGTGATATTGGCCAGATGTACATAAGCGTAAGCAATTTGGTGGGGTCACTACAGCATCACTTGGACACATCTATGTGTATACGTGTTTAAGCTAGGTATGGGACTATAGTCCACAGATGGTTATAGTTTACAGATCGATGAGAGTAACGCTCGTCTCCTCAGAAAGTCTGCTTTCCTCTACAACAATTTCGAGTTTTGGACTCTGGGATGGGAGCTCACCCAGCAATTTTTGGCATAAGACTTTGCAGAGAACGTGCTCAATTATTTCCTCTAGCAACCCGCACTTCCTACATCTATTACATTTAATGAGGCCTAGCTTAAAATCACGTCAACCAGAAGGTAATGCCTAGTTGTAATACCTATCATGGGTCTACGGTCAACTCGTTTTAGTGATTGTGATAACTTTGTAAGTTTAATCTCGTAGGACGCGGCCATGATCTTCGACACTTTGCAACCCCTCGTTTTCTGCTTGATTGGCATATGCAACTCTCACATACATATATTCCTCCTTACACAAAATTCAAAATCAGCTCAGTAGCAGGCAGTCAAAAAGCAAATGTGACTGCAGTGGTTTTACTTCAACACAAGTGCACAATCGAGCAGCAGTCATGCTCGCTTGGTGGTTTTTAGTTACTGATCTCTTTTGTGCTTGTTTGCGCTTTTGTAGGGTGTGAAATAATAAAAATTCTTCCAGCTCGACGTTGTAGATCAACGGTGCTAAAGGTACTTGTGGGTTGAGAGCCAGACAGAGCCAATATGAATGGATGCCAATTGATTATCTTGCCGTTCGTTTTATTGTGTGGCATTCTGGCACGAACGCAATTTAAAATTTAAATTTCCTTTGAATTTCAAAGCATGCAGTGATTTTTAGCCAGCAGTTGTCGGGAGCAGCTGGAGCCAACGAAATGTTGTTGGGAGCCATATAGAGCCAAAGAGCCATTGCGTGGGCACTTTGCAGTATATGAGTCATTAAACATCACTACTCTTTGCAGCCACCGAAATAGGTCGAGTCACGTGAGACACGTCGCCGGTGTGTCTATAATTTAAAATTACGTGTTGGTATTTTTAATTACAAAATATATATTTATGTCCGGACCCGGCGACGATTGGAGCGTGAGAAGTGCCACGATAAGTGTATTCGAAATTTAAACACTAAAGGGCGAAATTGGCGGACCACTTAAGCTGTGTATTGGAAGAGCGGGATCAGTATTGAGTTTTTAGTGCTGCACTCATCTCTAGTTTATAAATAAATTTTTTTGATCATCTCTTGCGGTTTTCATGAGTCTTTTCTCAGACCACAAAAAACATGTTTAATTTGAATACTTCGTGCGAAATTGTGCACTGGCAAACTATTTAAGTCTTTCTCGAAAACATGACATTTCGCTTAAAGGCGATCATTTGACTCTAAAAAGTGGAGAAAAAAAATACGAGGCAGCAGAGGAGCTAAAAGCTTTCGTAAACTTTCAAAAAGTATTTGTTTCTCTCTCAACTTTGCACATTCGTTGGAACTCTTTCTAGTACTGACGCTCACATACGTAGCTGTGTAAAAAATCATATAAAAAAAATAAAAAATTGCACAAAATTCACTCATCGATTTGACACTTGCAGCTGGTCAATCAAAAGAAATAAAAAAATAGCTAGTGACTAAAAAGAAATTAAAACAGTAAGGACGGGACTGTCTTCGGCTGTGCCGAAGACTTCATACCTTTCATGAATGGAGCTGAACAAAAATGTTGATGTATAAGATTAGAAATATATAGTGAACAGATGTACATACCTAAACGATATTTAAGATAAATATAAAATAAAAAATGGCAAAAAACCACCTTATCTGAACGATCCGTTGTATGGGATATATAATATATATAGCTCCGATCGAAGTGATTTTTACAGGAAATCTTCTATGATATATTAGAATATATATCACCAGTTTCACGTTTTCTATATTGCAAAGTAAGGGAGAAATGCCAAATCTTTCTATCTGAACGATCGCTTCTATGGGATAGATTAGATATAGCTCCGATCAAAGTGTTTTTTCAGGAAATCTTCTATGATATATTAAAATAAATATTACCAAGTTTAATGTTTTTATATTGGAAATTAAGGAGAAATTGTTAAAATCTTTCTATCTGAACGATCGGTTGTATGGGATATATATTATATATAGCTCCGATCGAAAGGATTTTTTCATGAAAGCTTCTGTGATAGATTAGAATAAATATCACCAAGTTTAACGCTTTTATATTTGGAAATTAAGGTAGAAATTGCCGAAAATCTTTCTATCTGAACGATCGGTGTATGGAGATATATACTATATATAGCTCCGATCAAAGTGATTTTTCCAGAAAATCTTAACATATTATAATATATTAAAATATATATATCACCGAGTTTCACGATTATACTTTCTAAATTAAGGGAGAAATGACCAAAAATCTTTCTATCTGAACGATCGGTTGTATGGGATATAACTATATATAGCTCCGATCAAAGTGATTTTTTCAGGATATCTTCTATGATATATTAGAATATATATCACCAGTTTCACGTTTATACTTTCTAATTGCGGCAGGAATGACCAAAATCGTCTTATCTGAACGATCGGTGTATGGGAGATATATGTTTTAGTGGTCCGATCCTACCGGATCCGACAAATGTCTAATATAATACAAAAATACATCCTGTGCCAAATTTCATTGATATATCTCAAAATTTGAGGGACTAGTCTGCGTTCAAACAGACAAACGGACGGACGGAGGGACGGACATGGCTATATCAACTCAGTTCATAGCCCTGATCAATTCGGTATACTTAATTGTGAGTCTATCTTCTATATTTCTCAATGTTACAAACGGGTTGGTGTCGAAATTCTGTATGTACAAAATTCTAAAAACAAAATTCTGCATTCTTTTTAAAATTCTGCTTTCTAAAATTCTGCTTTCAAAATTCTGTATTACAGAATTCTGTATTAAAATATAATGTTAACAATGTTAAAGAGGTCATGTAATTATTTTGAAAAGTGCGCACATTCTATTTCAAACGGTATTTGTTTACATTATTTCTTGAAACATCATTATAATTATATATTTATATATTTTTAAAGACAGTTCTTGGGGTTGTGGTCAAAATTCTGCTTTTTTGGAAATTCTGCATTCATAATTCCGGAAGTCGAAGCACCGGAAATCAATATTATTGAGTCAATATTCTGGAAAAAGCCGATCCAACACCGGTGCGCCATGCACAGTAATTCTGCGTAGAACACCTTTCTGCATAGGTGGCCTTCGGCGCGCTTATAAAAAATAACCCTGGGCTACGCCATGCCACGTCAGGGTGTGTGTATAACCTTGGCTACCGCCACAGTGATGTTCTTCTGCGTAGCACACACAGAATAATGACAAGCTCCCTTTTGTTACTTCTGTATGACGAAAATCGCAAAACTTGAATAAAG
>JARSSU010043860.1:0-14577 GCA_029619165.1 Eurosta solidaginis
GTACGTGACAATGATATCAATTTCTCTTACTTCGAGCAATGCGACATCCGCAAACAGCCTTATTTTACTATGTTTTAGCGCCGAAGATATATCATTTATATATATGTTAAATAGGACCGGTGCCAAAACCGATCCTTGTGGCAATCCAATTCCTGTCAATACCTCATCCGAGACAACCAACTCAATGGCTGTTTTTTGTCTTCGTTTACCTAAAAAGCTCTGAAACCACTGCAGCTCGTTGCCCCTAATTCCAATTTTTTCTAATCTTTTAATCATTATATTTCTGTCTATAGTTTCAAATGCTCTCTTTAAGTCGATAAAATCCGCAAGTATACTTTTCTTTTGATTTAGCTCTTCTTTCCAAATCGATATTACATAATTTAAAGGCGCTTCACAAGAGTGCCCTTCTCTGAAACTTATTGTTCTTTAATTAGTATTTTATTCATTTCCAAGTAACTCGAGCTGATTTTTTACTACTGTTTCTATCAAAAGTTTCGATTTCTCGATTTATATCAACAATACTATCAACAAAGAAGGAGTTCAATGCTTTAGCTATATCTTCTGGTGTTTCATATGTTATACCATTTACAATCACTGTCAGGATATTGCCTCGCACCTCAGTTAAATTTACTGCTTGCTTAAGGTGTTTCCACACTAATTAGCTATCAGAGGAATTTAAGGCGATATTTTTCTCCATATACTTAATCTTTTTAATTTTGATTAGGTTCTTATAATACTTTGCAACCGTATTATATTCCGAAAATTCACCAGAGCATCTGGCTTGTGAGTGCAATAGGATTTTTAAGCTATTGCATAGATTTTATCGCGGGCTTGGTAACTAAATCAAAAAAAAACCGTAACGGATATTTGTCAAAAAAGGTTCGAAAAGGTTCGAAAAAGGTCAACAGGCCAAATACATAAAATTGGATCTCTATCATAAAGTTAAAGTTAAAGTTAAAGTGAAAGTTAAAGTTAAAAATAAAGCTTAAGTTAAAGTTAAAGCTAAAGTTAAAGTTAAAGTTAAAGTTAAAAATAAAGTTAAAGTTAAAGTTACAGTTAAAGTTAAAGTTAAAGTGAAAGTTAAAGTTAAAAATAAAGCTAAAGTTAAAGTTAAAGTTAAGGTTAAAGTTAAAGTTAAAGTTAAAGTTAAAAATAAAGCTAAAGTTAAAGTTAAAGCTAAACTTAAAGTTAAAGTTAAAATTAAAGTTAAAGTTAAAGTTAAAGTTAAAGATAAAGTTAAAGTTAAAGCTAAAGTTAAAGTTAAAGTTAGAGTTAAAGTTAAAATTAAAGTTAAAGTTAAAGTGAAACTTAAAGTTAAAGTTAAAGTTAAAGATAAAGTTAAAGTTAAAGTTGAAGTTAAAGCTAAAGTTAAAGTTAATGTTAAAGTGAAAGTTAAAGTTGAAGTTAAAGCTAAAGCTAAAGTTAAAGTTAAAGTTAAAATTAAAGTTAAAGTTAAAGTTAAAGTTAAAATTAAAGTTAAGGTTAAAGTTAAAGTTAAAGTTAAAGCTAAAGTTAAAGTAAAAGTTAAAGTTAAAATTAAAGTTAAAGCTAAAGTTAAACTTAAAGTTAAAGTGAATGTTAAAGCTAAAGTTAAAGTGAATGTGAAAGTTAAAGTTAAAGTTAAAGCGAATGTTAAAGTTAAAGTTAAATCAAAAAGAATTTCCGAGCTCTAGGCCACACATATATATTAATAATAAAAATGCAATTAATTATACCATATATGTTGTATTTATTTATTTTGTCGATATTTCGATTTTATTAGAAATCATCTTCAGGGCTGTAAAAAATAAATTTTTCTAGGTATAAAAACCACAAATGCACAAACATAATCTAACACTTACACTTGTGAATGCACCTTGTCGACTAATTTAAAATTTCAGTGCAGAACACAGAATATCACAAACAGAAAACAAAGATGTATACAAATAATAAACAGTAATAATAAACAAAATATCTGCTAACAACAACGTATATATTAACTTGTTGGACACCCTCAGCATTATTGTTGCTAACTTCTCTTCATTACCAAATGTCTGTATGCGTGAGCGATATTGTCGGTGTCGCTCTTAAAATTCATGCGTATGTCATTAGGTGTATTGATAATATGTATCATTTCGAGAGTGTACCGCTTGGAATATTGTTTTTCTTCTTGCAATATTGTAACATTCTCTAAGTCCGGAGAGTGTCCCGTGGTCTTGCAATGTTGCGATAAAGCCGTTCTGTTGTCGTTAGAGTGGTCGCGATTTTTGATGTTCGATTTGTGAGCGGAAATCCTTGTCTTTAGTTTTGATTTAGTAGTACCCACATATACTTTGTTGCATACGTGGGACCCGTCGCCATTACATTTAATTTTGTGTATTACGTCGGATTTCTCGTAATTTTCGATTTTGCTTTTTGTATTGCTGTATATTTGTTTTAGGGTATTTTTATATTGAAACGCGATTTGAAATTTTTCTTTGTCATACATGTTTGAATGTTTTATTCGGTTAGACAAACCAGGTACAAATACGGCTGTCTTATATATTTTGTTCTTTATTTTTATTCGTAGCGTAAAATTGGTGGATATAACCATTAATAAGGTGGATCGGAAACTCGTTGTTTTGAAGTATTTTTTGATGATGCTTATATTTTTCGGGTGATATATTCTATCGCTGATAGAGAGAACTCGCCTGATAAAATTTTTGGCGGTGTTTATTATTATACTCCTATCATGTTTCGAGTTAAAATTTATTAACCTCCCGGAAGCCGTAGGCTTTTTATACCAGTCAAAGGTTAGGTGGTTGTTATTTCTTATTACTACCGTGTCCAGAAACGGCAACATTCCATTATTTTCCACCTCAGATGTGAATTTTATTGAGTTATGAAATGATTTCAAGAGGCCCAGCATTTCTTCAACGGAATCGGTTTTCACAATAGCGAATAAATCGTCAACGTACTTTGTGAGCAGACGAGGTTTGTGCCGTGATTCTTCCTCAAATTTCAATAGTAATTCCTCCATTACTATATCGGCTATTACCGGTGATGCTGGTGATCCCATAGGCATTCCCGATCGTTGTTCATAAACTTTGTTGTTGTACTTAAAGTATCGGAAATAGTAGATTTTAGAAAGGCTGTAGTCGATTTGCTTAAGCTGGTTTCGGGCAATGCTCTTAATGTAAACAAACACAAAGAGTTGTCTGATAATGTTAATGCTCCTGCTTGCTCTTTGGTTATACGGGATGCTATCGCTGCCGCTGCCGATGATGTTGCTGGCGTACCAAAATCAAATACTGTTGATACGTCTATTAATAGCATGACCGTGTTGACAAATAACTCTCTTACTGAGTCTTTGCTAAAAGGTAATGCGACTGAACATAATAATGTCAGAGACATACATTTGCCGAATAATAATACCCAGCCGTGTAATTCAAAGGGTGCTGATACTAAACTTGGTGTGAACCGTACTAACTCTAGTCCGACAGTGAAGGGTAGTAAGAAAAATAAAACTAAACCAGTATAAACGAATGCTTCCGCTGCTTCGGTGCCACTTTCTACTGCCTCTGTGTCTATCAACACTACTACCTCTTCTACTACTTGTGCCACTGGTACTAATACTTCGTTGCCAATGAGTTTCGCTATGGTGGTAGCCCAAAATAATGACACAACAACTGCAAATGTTGGACTGCGGGATGCTCATACTGTGAGTAACACGCAGAATAATGATAATGTTCCTGGACCTTTACCGGTAAGGAGGAGTGCCAAGAAGAATCTAAGTAAGCCACTGGTTCTTGGCGTAAATACCAACTCGGAACTGTGTGTAGCTTCGAGTATGAAGTGGCTGCATGTCTCATCGTTCTTGCCCAAAGTGACCGAGGATGATATTTTAAGCTATGTCACGAAACATTCTGGCATTGGTAAAACTTATTTGAAATGCGACAAGCTCGTAAAAAGTGGTACCAATCTGTCCAAACTAAAGCGAGTCAGTTTTAAACTAGGCGTATCGGAATCTTATTACAATAAAGTTATTGATGCGAACATCTGGCCTGTTAATGTAATTCTACGGCCGTTCCGTTTTTTTCCAAGGGGCGGTGCAACTCAACAAGTGGTGTAGCAACATCCCTGAATGTCAAACCGAACTCTGCCGTTTAGTATATATTATGAAAATGCTTCTGGGCTTAGAACCAATGTCTAAAGCAGTATATGAATTTAGGTCACTTTTGGGTTATGATGTTTACGTTTTCGTGGAAACCTGGCTAAATTAAAATTTCTATGACAACGAATATTTTGATCGCGAAATGTACAACGTATATAGAAAAGATCGAGATACGTTAAAAACTGGCCTGTCCCGAGGAGGTGGTACTTTAATTGCTGTTCGGCGTAAATATCACTCATCATCTATTTCGCTGCAGAATGAGGACACGCGGTTGGATCAACTGTGTGTATGTGTCAATGGGTCATCGACACTCTTTATATGTGTATCTTATATTCCGCCTGGTAGTATTGAAAGTTTGTATAAAGCATATACTGATAATCTTATAGACTTAGTTTCTAGGAAATCAGAGTGTAATTTTTGTATTTTAGGTGATTTCAATATAGGAGATGTGAGCTGGGCGCTAGTGGGTGAGAGTTTAACTTTGTACCCCAACAATTTAACTAGCTTTTCCGAAACGTATGTTGTTGACAACTTATTAAGCGTCTATCTTACCCAAATTAATGCAATTTTAAATAAACTGTTAAAACATTAGATCTAATTTTTTTAAGTGAAGATATGAGTTTTTCCTTGGAAGAATGTCTCGACCCTCTGTCATGCCCCGGCTTGCATCATGTTCCTCTTGTCCTGCAACTGGAGTTTTACGAATTTAGAAATGTCGATTTGCTACCGGATAATTACTGTTTCAAAAATTGCAACTTTAATGCCATTAGTGATAGAATCAATATGCATGATTGGGATACTATATTTTCTGGGAAAAGTGTAAATGAATGCTTTGATCTTTTCAAAGTTAAAGTCAATGAAATTTGCTCCACTCTAATTCGTCGAGTGAAAAGGAAATGTTACAAAATACCTTGGTATACAAGAAAGTTGAAAAGACTTAAAAATTTAAGGAATAAGCTTTTTAAAAGGTATAAATTATCGAAAATGCGTCTTCATAAGGATAAATATATATTATACTCAAGTAAGTTTAAATCTTTGAGTAAGAAACTTCATAAAGAGTATGTTGCTAAATTTGAAAGGGATATTAAGTTAAACCCTAAATCTTTTTGGCGTTACGTTAAGGGCTAAAAAGTCGTATGCAAGTATCCCATCTCAAGTTTCTTATAATGGAAACTCTGCGTATTCCCTCGGCGAAGCTGTCAACCTCTTTGCTGATTTTTTCGGGGCGAATTTTGAGACTGAGACGTTTCTCACCGAGGAACCAGATACGGAAAATGACACCCTTATTAATTTTGGTCAAATGTCCCTGACTCTTGAAGATTTCGTTTGTGGCATTTCAGTGATCAAGTCGTCAGTGCAAATGGATGTAGATGGGTTCTGTTCTTTTTTGTTTAAAATATTACAGCAGTTGCCTATCCAATCTTATTAATTTTTAATAAATCTCTCAGGAATGGAGACTTCATAAACGCTTGGAAGGTAACGTCTATAACCCCGATATTCAAGAGTGGTAATAAAAGCAATGTTGCCAACTACCGTCCTATTTATAAACTTACAACTGTTTCGAAATTGTTTGAAATTGTAGTTAAGGATAAAATATTCTTCGCAGTAAAGACATTGATTTCACCTAATCAGCATGGATTCATGCCTGGCAGATCAACTGTAACTAATCTAGCAGTATTTTCTGAATTCTGTATTTCTTCATTTAATAGGAGGGCTCAAGTTGATACTATCTATACCGATTTTTCGAAGGCTTTAGACAAAGTCAACCATTCATTACTAATATCTAAACTTGCTGGCTTGGGCTTCATTCTAGTATGCTATCTTGGGTGAGGTCTTAATTGGCAGATCGTAGCTGTGTTGTTGTGGTAGATAGTATTTGTTCGCGGTCGTTTACTGCCACTTCTGGTGTACCCCAACGGAGTGTGTTGGGTCCCTTATTATTTGTTATCTTTATTAATGACATACGTTATTGTTTCAGTTATGCTGAATTCTTATTGTTTGCTGATGACTTGAAAATTTTTCATCAATCACGACTCAATCTGAGTCCACTATGCTCCAAGCTGATCTTGATAACGTAATGGACTGGTGCAGACGGAATCGTCTGCTTTTAAATATAAGTAAATGTTTTAGTATTACCTTTGCTACAACTCGAAATGTACATATCAGATGCGGAAAAATGCGCGTCGGCATACCGCCAACTGATCAACAGGAGCAACAGGAGAGCACTATGAGAGTTTCGCCTATTATTTAGTTAGTTTAATGTATTGCTGTTTGTGTAAAAATTTGTTTACCATTACTGTATATTTTTTGGATGTTTACTTTTTCGGTTATATTGCCTTCTTGTACTTATATTTAATATTGTAAATTTAGTCGACAAGCTACACCCAAGAGTGTAAGTTCATAAATAGGTTTTTATATTATTTATGATTTTAATGTTTCATGTTTGTTTTTTACAGTCTTGAGAATGACCTCAGATTGAGGTCGAAATATCGACTAAATAAAATTTAAAATATATACATATATATAAAATCTATCCGGGGTTTAATCTGAATATATATGTATATGGCCTCGAGCTCGTTAAATATTTAAAATTTATAAATCTAAGGCCGAAAATAATCAGAAGATAAATAAATAAATAAATAAATAAAAAACTGGTAAGGAAAACGCGTATTAATTTGCCATACTCTAGATAACATGAAATCCCATTAAAAGATTGTCGTGCAAAAGGGTACGATAACGGCGCCAATATGAAAGGAGCTCACAACGGAGCACTAGGTCACATTCTCGACAAAACCTCGAATGCTGATTACTCGCCTTGTGCAACCCACAGTCTAAATTTACATGGTGTTGATGCTGCAGAATGTTGTACGGCTGCAATTATTTTCTTCGGAGTTGTACAAAAATGTTTTACTATTTTCAGCAGCAGTCCACAACGATGGGACATCCTCAAAAAAAAATGTACCGAGCTCTCTTCACAGTCATTCAGACAATAGGTGGAATTGAGGCAATCAGACCATTGTTGTTGTTGTTGTAGAAATGTTTCGCCCCACCTAATAGATGCGACCGATCACAAATTGTCATCAATATCCTCTAACGGGAGTCTAAGGAAACTTGCTGTTTCGACAGGGGTGGACCATAATGAAAGGGGTGTTAGAGACGTAGGTTCCACATTACAATTAAAGAGATGGTTTTTTATCTGGGTGCTAATGGAATTTAGCGCGGTGGTGGCGCTATGGAGTTTTCTAAAGCCATGCTGATGACATGCTAGCTGCAAATTTGCTTTGAAGTGGGGGAGCAAAATGGCTTCAAGCATCTTGGCTACAAGCGATAGGAGAGATATCGGGCGATATGACTCTCCTATGTTAGCTGGTTTCCCAGGCTTTAGTAGCGGGACCACCTTGGCCATTTTCCATTTTTTTGGGTATGACAAAGGTGGAAAGAGACAGGTTGAAGACATGTGCTAAATATTTGAAACCCTCTTTCCCTAGGCTTTTAAGCATCGGCATGACTATGCCGTCTGGGCCCAATGCTTTGGGTGGTTTAGTATGACCGATGGCATCCTCAACCTCTTCGGCGGTGATGGTAATTGGTGACGCGCTGAACTTATGTTTACGTGCGTGTCTGTTGGCGCTCCTTCTATTTTTGTCGACCGTAGAATGCATTATATATTGTCGGCAGAAAGCGCTCGCGTATTTTTTGGCATCCGATAGCACTTTGTCGCCAAAGGCGATGGAAACATTGTCATTGTGCCTAGAGGGATTCGATAGGGACTTTACAGTGGACCAAAGTTTACCTACACCGGCAGAGAGGTTACAACCGCTTAGGTGCTCCTCCCATTGCGCCCGCTTATGTTCATCCACAAGCAATCTGATGCGCTGGTTTATATCACTTATTTGGTGGTCGCCGGGATCGAGCTGTCTTATAAGGCCACGTTCTCTCGCTAAGCTTGAGGCCTCTGCCGGGAAGTGTGGCCGAATTTCGGGAATTCTACCGGCGGGAATGAAACGAACCGAGTCGGATTCAATGACCTTGCGGAAAGCACGCTCCCCTTGGCGGGCATCAGTTGGGATAGGGAGGGTAACAAAGCGGTTGTCTGTAAAGAATTTGTATTCGTCCCACTTTCCTTTTTTAAAGTTAATGAAAGTGCGTTTTTCCGCGACGATGAAGTCGGCGGGACGCTCGAGCGAAATAAGTATAAGGTGGTCGGATGCCACTGTTACCATCGGCTGCCAGTTGACGCAATTTACGAGTACTGCGCTCACGATTGAAATATCTGGCGAACTGTGACAGCTTCCTACCATACGTGTGGGGGCGTCTCGGTTTACAGTGCAAAACGTCTTTTCTTCTATTTGATCCGCTAACATCTCACCACTACTGTCACCCCGCAAGTTTGAATGCCATAGATCGTGATGGGCATTGAAAGCGCCTAAGATAATGCGATTGGTTCCAGTAAGTACGCCGCTGATATCAGGGCGGTATCCACTGGGGAAACAGGTGACAGGAGGGATGTAGATGTTGATGATTTCTAGATTTGCATCGCCCGGCCGGACAGATAATCCTTGACGTTCTAAGACTCTGTCCCTGCGGTCGATGTCGGGATCAAATATATGCTATTGTACAGTGTGGTGTATGATAAACGCGGGGCCACCTCTATTTCCGCTCTCCAGATCTTTTCTGTAGACATTATACCCAGAACAGGTCTGCAATGCAGATCTTGCTGTGAATTTAGTCTCTTGAATCGCAGCAATGCGGATGTTGTGCCGCTTCATGAAGCCGGTTATCTGCGTGATCTTCCCAGTTAATCCATTACAGTTTAACTGCAGAATTCTGAAGCGCATAGAGAGAGACGTCGTCACTCTGGGAGTAAGTGACGGGTGACTACTCCTGGGTTGTGGAAGGCCAGAACGCGATTGCTGTTGAGGCCCTGGGACTAGACGTCCTTGGGTAGGCATTGGGGTACCCGTTGTATTTGGGTATGCGGCCTGGCAACATGGCGCAATGAAACCCGTCGGGGGGTTGCCGCCGCGGAGACCAGAACATCTAGGAAAGTGGCACCGTCCATGGCAGGAGCTGCGTTGGGCGGATGTCGCAAACGTATATATTCTGTACTGGCAAACGGTGCAAAGGGAGGTAGGGACTAAGAGTATGTTTCCCTGACCTACACAATTGCTGCCGGAAAAGGGGGTGGAAGAAGACGGGGGCAGGGGCTGATGTTCGGCATTGCTCCCGACTCTACTACGGAGATTGTAGGTATGAGTGGGAGCAGCCGTGTGAGTTGGTGGCGCCGTGGGACGCGAGCAACAGCGGGTACTTTTTGTGGTTTGCTGAGCAGCGGGGCTGCTGGAAGGTAGGGGGGGGGCGCTAAGGCGCAGACTACGGAACGTCCTAGGACGTGAACAGCAAGGAGCCACAAAAGATTTATAGAAGTTACGTGGACGTCTGGTTTTAGGGTCTAGCCCAGAACAACCTGTCCGATGCAACCATCCCTTACACGAGACACACTGACAAGAGTATGACCGTCCTAAAAAGATTATTTTCCGGCAGATGCAGCAAAACCATTTCTCAGCACCGGGGACGGGAGACGGACCCGGATTGGGTTCGATACCTTCCCGGAGCAAGAGAATGTGGAGCAGTACCGCTGCAAGGAGCTGCTGGGAGGATGACAATTTGTGGAAGGGACGCAACAAATTAAATGGGGTTACACTGAAATGGCAGTCCTTGGTCGGGAAAAATCCCGAGTCGCTCCGGTACATAGAACCGACGGCCTTGGGAAGTGCATTCAGACCATTCGCAAACCATGTTCCAGGACTTACTTAAGCTAAATTTGACTGCACAATCATACGGCATTACGGGTTACCGGCATTATTATGTACATCAACAGTTCGAATGTGTCATGCTGTCCTCTATTTGGTTCAAAATACTGACTACAATTAATGAAAGAAACGTCGTACTCCAAGCTAGATACGCCACCATAAAATTTGAGGTCCGGCATCAAGATGCCTTATTAGCTGACTTTGAAGTTGATCAGGAACCAATGGGAAACAATTTTAAACGAGTGCAAAACAGTTGCTATTCAATTCAAAATCTCTCCAAACTTCCGGACGTTCGAAAGAGAAGACCCAAAAGACGTTTTCAAGATAATGGAAATGAGATGCAAACTTTAACAAGAAATGACTTCACCTATAAGTTTGCACACTTTAAGTTATACATATTTGTAATCAGGAAAGCCCCCTATTCTAAAATTTTCCCTTTTTGGCACCTCTCTCGATATATTTGGATGTGTACAAGCAGTCGACCCCTGTTGTGGACTATTAGGAGCTTTGGGAATATTAAAATGCGAATGAAGGTTTTTTGAAACATATTCCAACAATATTTTATGTGGCATGCCTATAAGTGTAGCAGAGTATTATCTATCGAAAGCAGTTGTAAATTGATACTATCGAGAGTCTATCGATATTTTTTTCGGCTCTATGGCTCCCGCGTTTTCTTGATTTTACTGTGTAGGTTCATATTGTACACTATGGGCCGATTTCACCAACTTGACTTAGGCTAAAACTTAGTTGTGACTTAAGTTAGTCCTGATTTGCGGCTTAGTTTTTTTTCGGTTTCACCAACTTAGTTACTTAACGAAATTGACATACAACAACCCTATCAGCTGTTTTATACATAGTAGTATTTTTTGCTACTCTTTAATTTCACGCAACCCAATCCATTTGAAGTATTGTCAGTTACGGCTGTCAGTTGCGTATTGGCAACTTTTAATAAAATTATAATAAAAATAATAACATTTCATATGCGGGTGTAAGCGGTTTTGGTAGTTATTTAATGTATGAGAGTGGTACAAGTGGTCTGCTAGCTGCAAGCTTTCTGAATTCAATTGGCGCTAACACTGAGGCGACACTTGTGCACATGCATCCAGGTAATGTGCCACAGAAGCAAGCAATGAAAGAGCAACTAACACGTTGTACATCGGTAAATTTATATTCGGTGCTGCGAGAATACTATCAAGAGAAGGATCAACATGTACCCAAGGCCGCAACTGAGCCAAGTACATCCATTGAAGAAAGAGAGCCAAGCAGTAAAAAGCAGAAACTAAGCGAAGATGATGCGGGTAAGTAACATTGAATAAACGATTAGACAGGCTTGATCTGTATAAAAATATTGCCAAAAACACTTGGAGAATTCTCCAAAGCCTTTCTGGTCTTGTTTACAGAACGACCTAAATTTGTATGCTCAAAAACCTCGGACAGGTTTTCGCCATTACAGCACAATAAAACCTTGCTAGCTGTAATAACTTGACTCTTTTTTTTCTGCAGCAACTTCGGGCGCAACATCAAGCACTGTTACAACAACAGCAGCGTAACCTAATAGCGACAGCACCGGCGATTATAGCGAAACAAATAACCCATCTGCAACAGTTCCAGCAGCACCGGCGCAGAAATGGCAGATAGAAAACCGGCGTGCATGTGAGTTAATGCGCGTCACTTTTGATGCACTTGTCATAGCAGCAAAGGAACACCCAAGTAACATCGTGCAAGCTTTATTACACTTTGTAAAACCTTCACGCCCAATAGTGTTGTACAGTTTTAGCAAGGAATTGTTAATGGACTTGTATGTAGAGCTGAAAACCAACTCTAATGTCACAAATTTGCATTTTACTAGAAATTGGTTACGTTACTATCAAATATTGCCCAATCGCACACATCCTGAAGTAAATATGAATGGTAATAGTGGTTACCTCTTGACTGGTTATAACATAGGCTAATATTCTTAGTTTATTTATAATGTGTAAACAATTATATTCAAATTAATAATATATCGGACGAATATATACCACGGTTTTAAGTTGACTTTTGCTGTAATTCTTTTTAAATTGGTTTTACTTCCTTTAATTGGAAATAAAATCCACATTCACACCGTTTGGGTGCACCCTTTTCCAGCCACATCCAATTAACATAGCGATTACCCTTACCTAAAAAGAATGGTTGCAAAAAACTAAATACAAAGCATAGTTGGTTGCTCTTTAGTGCCAGGCCCACGTTTAATGATTGTATCGAGTAGCAAGGGATTTGAGGATTTTATTACGGCTCTGGATTTTCGGAACAATGTCGGCTGCGTGCTCACCAAAATGTAGATCCTGATCAAACGTCACACCCAAGATTTTGGGGTGTAGGACAGTCGGTAGCGTAGTGCCATCGGCGTGGATGTTCAAAATGGTCGACATTTGGGAAGTCCATGTTGTAAATAAGGTCGCGGAAGATTTAGTCGGGATCAGGGAGGTAGCCGTTTATTCTGTTGCAGAGCTCATCGATCTGTGGGCCTGGGTCTGTGGCCATTATTGTGTAGTCATCGGCGTATGAAACGATAGTGACTCCTTCTGGTGGTGAAGGTAGCTTAGATATGTAGAAATTAAACAAAAGAGGGGATAGAACACCACCCTGTGGCACCCCTTGTTTAATTCTTCTTGGTTTTGATGTTTCGTTTCTAAATTGCACCGATGCCTGCCGACCACCCAGATAATTTGCGGTCCACCTGGTCCGCCGGGAAGTGGGGCCGGATTTCGGGAATTCTCCCGGCGGGAATGAAACGTGCCGTGGCGGATTCAATGACCTTACGGAAGGCACGCTCCCCTTGGCGGGCATCAGTCGGGATAGGGAGGGCAGCAAAGCGGTTGTCTGTAAAGCATTTATATTCTTCCCATTTTTCCTTTTTTGAAGTTTATGAAAGTGCGTTTTTCAGTGACGATGAAGTCGGCGGTACGCTCGAGCGAAATAAGTATGGGCAGGTGGTCGGATGCGAATGTTACCATCGGCTGCCAGTTGACGCAGTTTACGAGTTCTGCGCTCACGATTGAGATACCTGGCGAGCTGTGACAGCTTCCTACCATACGTGTGGGGGCGCCTCCGTTTATTGTGCAGAACGTCGTTTCTTCTATTTGATCAGCCAACATCTCACCCCTACTGTCCGCCCGCAAGTTTGAATGCCATAGATCGTGATGGCCATTTAAGTCGGCTAAGATAATGCGATTGTTGCCAGTGAGTAAGGCGCTGAGCGATGTAGATGTTGATGATTTCTAGGTTTGCATCGCCTGACCGGACAGAAAGGCCTTGACGTTCTAAGACATTGTCCCAGCGGTCGATGCCAGGATCAAATATACGATATTGCACAGAGTGGTGTATGATAAACGTGAGGCCGCCTCCATTTCCGCTCATGCAATCTTTTCTGTGGACATTATACCCAGAACAGGTTGGCAGACCTTGCTGTGAGTTTAGTCTCTTGAATCGCAGCAATGCGGATGTTGTGCCGCTTCATGAAATCGACTATCTCCGTGATCTTCCCAGTTAGTACATTACAGTTTAACTGCAGAATTCTGAAGTGCATAGGGGGAGACGTCGCCACTCTGGGAGTAAGTGACGGGTGACTACGCCTGGGTTGAGGAAGGCCAGGACGCAACTGCTGTTGTTGCCCTGGGACTGGGCGTCCTTGGGCAAGCATTGGGGTACCCGTTAGATTGGGGTTTGCGACCTGGCAACATGGCGCAATGAAACCCCTCGGGGGTTGCCGTCGCGGAGACGCTAAAGCGTAGACTACGGTATGCCCTTGGACGTGAACAGCAAGGAGCCACAAAAGATTTATAAAAGTTACGTGGACGTCGCCCTCACTAGGGTAGGCACCTTGTCGTTGGTGTGAGGGCTTAGCCGAACTCCATAGCGCCCGAATATGAGGCGGAGCTGTTTAGGACTGACATCTACGCCGTTTCGCCTCATAGGAGGGCGGCGGGATGTCGGTGACCAAGAACTGCCAACCCCCTAATCCAGGGGTGTTATGCGGACCGTGCCTATTGGACGATTTGCAGCCAGGGGATAAATTCGGATGTATTCGAACGGAGCCTTCCCGACACCGGGCCATCTCGGGAAGTATTTATGGCCTTACCGCAGTAAGGGGCGCTGCTGTGGCGGACGGTTCTTTCCCCGTATATAATACTGGACCGCTGAGCCCGCCTTGTCGGGCAGGTGGTCGTACGACCAAGATGAACAACTCATTACCTGAACGTAATAAGGAGGATGTAAAGAGGAGGACTGAGTCGCAATCCAGGGACGACAAATACAAATTAAGCGATGCGTCGGACTCGGGGAGCGAGAGTAGTGCTGATTCAATGAACTCTGTGTTGGAGAAGCACACAAATGAAACGGAGTAGAAGAGTGGAGAAGGGTACGGAGCAGAGGAAGTAAAAGAGCTCTCTCGCAGTACCGTGCAGCACTAAGAATTGTACAACGCTTGGGAGCAGTGGTCGACCCAACAGAAGTGGAGATCGAGCGCTTGGAATGGGCCCATGAAGCGGTAGAAGTAGGTCGAAGGCAGTTCAAAAGGTTTGCTGCGAGAAACCCTCGGTTCTGCAACCGGTACGAGGAGGAAGAAGCGTCGAATGGCAGAATGAAGAGGCA
>JARSSU010043861.1:0-33652 GCA_029619165.1 Eurosta solidaginis
AACAGACGCGCACATAAACATAAATTCAGCGCGTCTCTAATTACCATCACCACCAAAGAGGTCGAAGGACGCCATCGGTCATGCTAAACCATCCAAAGCAGTGGGTCAAACGGCATAGCCATGCCGATGCTTAAAAGCCTAGGGAAAGAGGGTTTCAAATATTTAGCAAAGTCTTCAACCTGTCTCTTTCCACCTTTATCATTCCCGAAAAATGGAAAAATGGCAAGGTGGTTCCCGCTACTAAAGCCTGGGAACCAGTAAAAATAGAGAGTCATATCGCCGAGATCTCTCCTATCGCCAGTAGCCAGGACGCTTGGAGCATTTTGCGCCCCTACTTCAAGCAATTTGCAGCTAGCCTGTCATCAGCATGCTTTAGACAACTCCATGAGCACCACCACACGCGCTAATGCCATGTAGCACCAGATAAATGCGGTTAAATCAAAAACCCCACAACCAGAACAGTACTCGTTGCGCTAGACCTACAAAAGCTTCTGATACGGTCAACCTATCGGGCATGTTACTGCAAGACCTGGAAGCGCTCTACCTTCCACCATATGCTTAAAAGGTGGACCGACACATTATCGGGGTGGTCGTAAGCAGCGCATCGGTGCAATCGCAACGAATCATCTAAAACCACGAGAACCTTAAACAAGGGCTGCACAGGGTGGTGTCTATCTCCATTTTGTCACTTCTACATATCAAAGCTACTTCGGCCAACACCAGAAGGAACCCGGTACTATCGTTTCTACGCCGATGACTGCACAATAATTGGCGCCCAGGCTCCAGGCCACAGATCGATGGCTTTGCAACAGAATAAAACGATACCTCCCTAATCTCTCCAGTTTTTTCGCCTCGACGAAACCTGAATTATCACCGAATAATCATCCGCGACCTTATTTACAAACATGCGGACCGCCGCAAATTGTCGACATTTTGACATCCACGTCGATGCACTACGCTACCGACTGTCTACACCCCAAAATCTGGGTGTGACAGTTGATCAGGATCTACATTTTGTGAGCATCCAGCCGCAATTGTACCGAAAGTCCAGAGCCGTAATAAAATCCTCAAATCTCTTGCTGGCAGTGTACTTGGGCAAAAGATAGAGAAACGCTCATTACCACTTACAAAGCAATTGGCCAGCCGATTGCATGCTACGCGTCCCCGATATGGTCGCCAAGCCTAAAGACCACTCACTGGAAGAAGCTACAGGCCTGCCAAATACTGCCCTCAGAACCGCCACGGGTTGTCTCTTATGTCCCCAGAACACCATTACATAATGAGGCGAGAATACTCCCCATCAGCGAGAGAAATGAGATGCTAACCAACAGTTCCTGTTGAATACCCCAGAACTCTACGCATCCCAACAGACATCTGATGGATGAACTAACACCGCCAGGGCTAAGAGTCATCTCCGTAAGCATCATGGGGAAGTACGGCACCTGAGAACTCAGCCGTATGAAGCAAAAAACACAAGCAGGTCCTCAGTGAACCCTAAAAAAGGCGTCGGACCTTTATGCCAGGAATTTCCCGGTGAATCCAGTACTCAAAGAACAGTACCAAGACTTGCGGAAGAGGAACGCATACTCCCAGGGAAACGCGAGTCACTCTAGCTCAACTACGATCTAGATATATAACAGGTTAAACTCTTACCTATCCAGAATCAACCTCGACATACAAAATGTATGCCCCGCTTGCAATGTGTCCTCACATGACACCTAACATCTCTTTAATTGTAATGTGGAACCAACGCCTCTAACACCCCTCTCATTATGGTCCACCCCTGTTGAAACCGCAAGTTTCCTTGGACTTCCGTTAGAGGATGTTGATGACAATTTGTGATCGGTCGCACCTATTGGATGGGGGCGAAGCACTGCTACAACAAAACATGCCCATTTTCAAAAATTAAATTGTTTCCCTTTTTCTTGTTATTTCACTTGGACAATGAAACACCATTATATAAAGCCATTGCAAAGAAATTATTTATTTGTCTACAACCCTTTTAAAAATCTTATATATATAAAAATAGGGTCCCATCACCGATTTCGTTAAATTTTTTCGAAGCATTCTTTGTGGTAAAGCAATCTCTCTGTCGAATTTGCTATGACAGATTTACGGTTTTTGATTTATGCTTAATAATATTGTAAAACTGATTTGTCACACGAGGGCGGTGCTATTTAAAAAACAAAAAAAATCGAAAGCCTTAATATCAGTCCAATATCGGGTTTTATGTGAATAGCGATGGGAGATGAGCGCCAAGGAACCCATATCCCATTTGCAATATTTATTCAATATTTACTCAAGTTTCCGGTGTCTTGACAGAGAGACGGACGGATGAAACTGACATGGCTAAATCAATTCCTTTTTCATCCTCAACATTTTCATATATGGAAGTCTATATTTATCTCGATTCGTTTAAGCTACCAAAGTTAATACAGTCTGTGTGCACAGCCGTGAGTATATTTCAAACACCGGAAATCTATTTTTTATTTACACATCTCAAAACAGATAAAACTAGTAGGTGTTACCCATTGTTCTTTTCATTAAATATACTTTCAATGTACACGTGTGAACTTAATAGACACACTTTGCAGATTCATGTGGGCAATTCCTTGGTAACGGACGCGCATTCTCACGCATTACAACCTCCATAAAGAGAATATGTGCAGTGGACTGAGCGGGGATATGACAATATTTGAAGCACAGTTGTGGGTACCTTCAAAAATGTAAGTACATATCTGGGGCTTAGAGAGGATTTGGTGTTCAAATAAACGAAGATCTGGAATCACTTATTATGGTCGAAGCATAATAGGCTTAACCTAATGCGTCCAAGACACAAGCTATTGCCCTATCTCATTGTTCATATAGCATGGATGATGGTTCTCCTCTTAGACTGAATGGTACATTATCAAATATGAGATTCTGTTAAACCCTAGGCTTTAGTTGAATACCTCCCTCTCATGCATTGATCATATAAAATGCAACAATTCTAAGTCGTATTCTGTATTAAGAACAGCTTTGGAGAACCGCAGCTTATATCCCTCTGGATATTAAGCTAAAACTTGTTAAGACTCTTTTAGTGCCCATAATCTCAAATCAAGAACTAGTATATGGGTGCCTTGATAAGGGTTCCATGAATAAATTACAATTACTAATAAACAATGCAGCTAGATATGTACACTTAAAAAGAAAATATGACATATATCCGAACTATCCGTACAAATTCTTGGTTGCAATTTATCAAAATTTTTTGAATGCCGTTTATCGTTATTTATACATAAGCTATCCATACCCGTTGTCCGATTTATCTCTTCTCAAAATTAACTTTGCACACTCAACTAGAACATGTAATCTTATAGTACACACTTTAAATATTCGCCTACCTCAAGAATGTTTTTCGTTAGAGCCATTCAGTTGTGGAACTCACTGCCTAACAAATTAAAAATGGTAGCAAATCCACGGCAATTCAACTGGCTATTCAATCCCAATCTTAATTTAACAGGGTATTCCACAATTGTGATTATCAGATACTATCGAATGCTACTTTTATACTATTATTATTCAAAATTTAAATTATGATATCACTGAAGGTCTGCAGTATACCTAATACACCTTTCTTTCTTTCTTCTTTCTCTATGTTCTCCTTTATTCCTTTTATGTTTATTTGCCTATTGATCTATGTATCTTGAAATTTATTGTAAAGTTCAAATAACTTGTAGATTTAAGTTCATTTATCCCTAATCCTTAATCTTAGAAAGTAATGTGATTGTTTGCGTTCCTCTCGGGACATCGAGACCCTCAAACTCTCTTCTGCTGAAACAATGTACAACGAATTTCGAGCCACAATGACCTTTTTCGGCGTGTTTATAGCCAAGATTATATAACTCTCACTCAACACATTTGATAGCTCGGACTCCTTTCTTTGCTATAAAAAAAGATTGTTCTCTCACCTCTCGAAATTAATGTATAATACGTTGCTCTGTTCTCTTAAGGATTACGCTGGCTGATGAATTTCTTCTGTAGCTGAGCAGTCTCAGTATCGTGACGCTTGCACAAACCGCTGCCCATCAAAAGATCGGCACCAATAAAAAAATAAAAAAAAGTTATTATCTACTATATATAAATCGATTGCTGTCGACCAGATTAGCCTGGTTCTTGGGTCATAAACGAATCTGTCTTACTGTGGCTTAATAATAAGTATAACAATAATATAATAATAGATACTATATACGACCATATATGATGAGGTTCGGACGCGCAAGACATATAGGTAATTTGTAATGCTTGTGAAGTACGCAAAACTTAAAGAAGCTAAGGGTAGATATTACTTTCCTTAAGTGAGAGACAGAGGGTGAAATAAAGACTCAATGGACGTAATTTTCGAAATCTGATATATCCTTTTAAAACGCTGGATATAAGCTTAAGTACGTTACGGAAGCGTCCATTTTTCTCATGATTACACTATATGAATTGAAATATATTCTTTGCAAGACATCAAGTTTTTAGGTCTAGTAGAGTAAACAAAAATCAGCATACCTGGAGTTCGAATACGCCCTCAAAGTCCGGGCTAAGGGCCCAAAAGCCCTTTTTCATAAGCGGAGACGTATACTCGTATATAACTTACCCTCTGTTTATTTCTTCGATACATTTTAGGTAAGATTCTCTAACGTCTCTAATAATCTGTTAATAATAGACTGCTGGAAGCGCACCTCTTTCTGGCAACATATAAATTTTTTTCGTGGCTAAACGGAATGGAAAAGAAGTAATGGATTGACAAATTCAGACACAATTTAAAAAATGTTACCCGAACTTTCTGGAAAAATTTAGAAGCGGACCTATTTAACATCTGAAAGCTTTTTCAATTTCATGTCGACGTTTGCTTACTAGGAGAATAATAATGATAAGGGCAGGATCAATTTATAAAACCTCCGTTTCTAAAGTTTTTTAAGGCTAAATAAAAGTCTAGACAAAATTTTATTAAAAGCAAAATTATAGATCTTGTTTAACAGCGCAACAAAGAAATGACGTTATAGTTTGTTAGTAAAACATCTAAGTTTGAAAACCGATGAAGCCTTTCTCTGAAATCATGTTGTTCTGTCCAGGATGAGGGGAAAGAATAAACTATTTGATTTCCACATCATACAAGTATTTGAGCTTTAATCCAATTGATAGAATAAATCTTACCACTTTTGATTTTCGGTTCATGATGGACCTTATTTTGGATTTGCCACAATATAAATAAACAAACAGTGGCCAAAGAAATGTGTGTTTGAGAAAAGAATAGCAAAATGCGTCAATTCATTTTTATATTGATCGAGCAAAATATGTTTTTTCAGCTAATTAAAACAAACAAACAACAAGTACGGGTGTCTAAGTTTGGGTGAAGCCTAATACTATATACTCAGCGTGACTCTAGAAATGTTTTGTAATGCTTGATCGGAATAGGGGCGTAGCACCGCCTTATGTCTCCGAATTTTACTTTTACAATAAAACTTGCAGTGAAATAACATTGATACGATATAAACTATTTTGCGCTAAGACATAGCTATTATTCTAGTCTACGACCCTTTTGCAAATCTTTTATATAAAATTGGGCGTGGTTTTTAACCGATCCCGTCCATTTTTTCCTAGAAATATTTCCTGCTATGTATAAGGAAAATAGATGAACCTAATCTTAATAAGATTTTTAATTTTTCTTCGATTTGTGGCTCCCGAAATATAGAAAATTGTTTGGTCATAAAAGGTGGCGGTGCCCATGCCCATTTCCAAAAATATTTTTTCCCTTTTTCTTGTTATAATTTCACTTGTAAAATGAAACACCATTGATATAAGCTCTTTTTGCAAAGATATAACTTATTTGTATTCCTCCACGACCCTATTAAAAATCACTTATATAAAAATGGGCGTGGTTTCTTCAACGATTTCGTTAGTTTTGCTTCGAGCATTCTCTATTGTAAAGGCAACCACTCTGTCCAATTTTGTTATGATAGATTGAACGGTTTTTGATTTATGATGAATAATATTTGTAAAACTGATTTTATCACAAGTGGGCGGTGCCACGCCCATTTAAAAAAAATCAAAAGTCGTAATATCAGTCCAATCTCTCAAATTTTATCATTCCAGATGAATTATTTACTAAATAATCAGTTTTATATGTTTTCCAAAATGTTATATATGTAAAAATTGGGCGTGGTTACCGTTCCATTTCCATAATTTTTATACTGATAGGAGATGAGCGCCAAGGAATCTATACACAAATTTCAAATATTTACTCAAGTTTTCATGTGCATGACAGAGAGACGGACGGATGAACCGACATGGCTAAATCAATTCCTTGTTTTCATCCTCAACATTTTGATATCTGGAAGTCTATATTTATCTTGATTCGTTTATGCCCGTTATGTTACCAAAGTTAATACACTATGTGTGCAAACCACGCTGAGTATAACAAGATTGACCTTGAGTAGCTTTAACTTAAGTGTATGTATTTTTGTTATTTTCAAATTCCTTGAATCTTATCTTTTATTTACACGACTCATTAGGTATAATAGCGCCCGCAAAATTAATCTCGGTGTAGTTTATACTATAAAAGTGATAAAAACGTTTTAAAACAAAATGAATCTACGATATAATTTCACATTGGTGTTTGTCCTGATTAGCTGCATTTTAAGCTATACGAATGCGGTATATCGCATTATAAACGGCGAATATATAAGTATAACGCAAGGCCCACATACAGCGGCAATATTCCATGAAACAAACGATGAAAACGAAGCTATTTGCGCTGGTTCCATAGTCAGTACTAAATCGGTGGTAACAGTGGCGCATTGCGTACATCGTAAACTTAAGGCTGATTTATCCGTTCGAGCTGGTGTCACAAATTTAAAGGATGAGAGAGGGCAGAATATTTTCTGGAGGAATAAATATTCCTGATTGTTATAATCGAGAAACAGGTTTTATGGATATTGCTGTGCTTAAAGTGTTGGAATCTTTCAACAGAATCTGAAAGTTAAAATAATAGAGCTTTGCGATGAGATATTAATACCGAGAAAATGGATGCGAATTACAGGATGGGGATGTGCACATGTAGGGAACCATGGATTGGTAGCTTTCTGAAATCTAAGTTGGTGAGAATAAGATCATGTAGGAAGTTTGATAATCCAGTAATAATGAATGATGTAGAAGGAACAACCCTGTGCTGGAAGTTTTAAGCATGATTTGTCATTTGGAGACACTGGAGCATCAGGCGTTATTAATGAACGACTTTGTGCGGTGGCACAACATATCATTCCCAATGCTCGGATAGATATACAGATGTAACTAGTCCAATTGTTAATGAGTTTATAAGAGAACACATGTAACTGAAGGGTGTTATTATAAATTGACTGTTGATTGGAATATCACCCTAACATGACTGAACGCCGAATTCGTAACATTTGAGATAAGGCGTGTCCGAAACAGCAGTTGAGATATGGTGATATTCCACTCAGCAGTCGAAATGATGATATTTTTTCCTTATATAATGTACCAATAAATAGTTTTAGTTGTGAGAAAAAAAATATATTTTATTGTATGCAATGAACAGTGTGACGCATGTAAATGAATTAAGTTGTGAGAACAAACTTTGATCACAACTTTAAAGTTCCCTCGTGTATGAATAGATCATGAGATGAAAACAAAATTGCGGAATGACTACTTTAAGGCCCTGGCAAACTCCGTGTAAAACAGCTGACTTCAACGAATTCTATGGAGGTCTATCTAATCGGTTATTGAATTCATTGAATAACGCCTTAGTCATAACGACACCAAAGCCAACCAATTAGTTTTCCGCCATATCCATAATCTATAAATTTTTTCGTGCGAATTTATTCACATTTTGTAGATTGTATTTTTCGTTTTGAAATTTTTCGTATTTTTCTATTTTATGGAGACATTTTTTTAGGTTAAGACACGAATAAGCGATGCCAATATACATTTATCTATGATTAAGTGAAAATATGGTTACAATGGGCTGATGAATATGGTAAGTTTCCAGGGCCTTTAAAGAGCGCATATTTTACCAAAAATAGCATTTTACTTTGGCAGTAGGTGTCGCTGGATGTCGCACTGAGGAGCTTTTTAGAAAACCCTCGGAAAGCGGTGCCACTATTTGAAAATAATACTTGGCGCATTTTACCTCCAAGGAAATTTAAGCATAAACACCTTCGCTTCCAATTTGCGCTGTGCTTCTTGTTAGTTTCTCCAACGAATGGAGGGACGGATCCTACATGTATAATGCCGACGAAATACACTCGTGGTGTTTGCAAAACCAGTGCTTAGGGGCAATCCCACTTAGAAGAACTTGTTTTCCAATTGAAACACTTCTTTCTAAGTTGTTGATGTTGCTTTTCGAGGGACTTTAACCCAAACCTTCAATGTGTTCGCGGAGCACGCTACTGCCATCGCAGCATACACAGTATTGTAGGACATGATTACTCTTCCTTAGTTCAGATATGAGAGTATTGAGTTATGCAAAGCAGTAAAAGAATATTCCATGCTGATACAGTTATACAAATCATTATAGTGCGAGGACCAATTACGCAAGGGATTATTTTTAGCAAAATTATGTCGGCAAATTGATAGATGGAAAGGCACATAGTATCTAAATGTTGTTTTAGGGACAGGGAAGATTAGGTGACTGACAAGGTAAGAGGAGTCTATCTCACCGATGTTGAGCTTGTGAAGGTACATTACTCCAAGTAATATTCCTAGGTTTTCCAAAGTTGGCAAACGAATAAGAAGCAGCCTATTTTGTATGGAGGTAGATAACGGTAATGACCCCAGTTAAGGCCACGGAGTGCGAAAATTAAAAATTGTTTCCGAACCGACTCAATTCGCTGTATAATGTTTTGATACCACCGCGGGCACCAGACACACGAGGAGTACTCAATTATTGGACGTCATAAAGATGTGAAAAGGAGCTTAGTGAGATACGGATCATCAAACCCCGCCGTTGCTTTGTTCACAATTGATAATGTATATGCATATTGAAACACAGTTTCGGATGAAAGAGAACTCCCATATCACTTACTTAATAATTGGCACTTAACCGTTTAAACGGTTATGACCGTCCAGCAAGGCGCGCCAGTCGCTCCTTCTCTCTGCCAACCGGCGCCAATTGGTCAAACCAAAGGAGTTTAAATCGTTTTCCACCTGGTCCTTCCAGCGGAGTGGGGCCGCCCTCTACCTCTGCTGCCAAAGGCGGGTTCCGATAGAAACACTTTCTTGGCCGGAGCGTCATATTTCATTCGCATAACATGTCCTAGCCAGCGCAGCAGCAGCGTTTTAACTCGCTGAACTATGTTGATGTCTGCGCATAGCTCGCACAGATCATCGATAAATCATTTTCGGTACTCGCCATCGCCAAGAGGTCCATTAATCTTTCGAAGAACTTTTCCCTTGAAAATTCCCAGAGCCGTTTCATCTAACGTTGTCATGGTCCAGGCTTCTGCCGCATATAGCAGGACGGGAACGTTAAGTTGATTTGTAGAGTATGATTTTTCGTTTCCGAAAGAGGACTTTACTTTTCAATTGCCTGCCTAGTCCAAAGTAGTATTTATTGGCAAGGGTGATTCTTCGCTGGATTTCAGAGCTGATGTTGGTGCCCAAATAAACGAAGTCTTTTATTATTTCGAAATAATGTCTGCAACAGTGGCGTGGTTGCAAAGGCACATATGCGCTGACTCTTTGCTCGATGACAGAAGGTACTTCGTTTGGCCTCATTCACCATCAAACCCATCATTTCCGCTTATTTTTCCAGTTTGGAGTAAGCAGATCTAACGGTGCGGCTGTTTAGGCTGATGATATCCAAGTCATCAGCATATGCCAGTATTGCACGCTTTTATAGAATATTGCTCCAGACCGTTAAGTTCTGCAGCTAATATATTTTATCTAGCATCAAATTAAAAATATCGCACAATATGGGGTCACCTTTCTGAAACCTCGTTAGTTTCGAACGGCTCGTAGAGTTCCTTCCTAATTCTGACTGAGCTGATGGTGTTGCTCAACGTCATTTTGCAAAGCCGTATATGTTTTGCGGGGAACCGAATTCAAACATAGCGGCATATAGGCAGCTCCTTTTCGTGCTGTCGAAGACGGCTTTAAAATCGACGAAGAGGTGGTGTGTGTCGATTCCTTTTTCCTGGGTTTTTTGAAGGATTTGGCACATTGTGAAAATCTAGTCGATGGTAGGTTACCAGGTCTGAAGCCGCACTGATAAGGTCGAATCAGCCGATTCATGGTGGGCTTCAATATTTCGCACAATACAATTGACAGGACCTTATATACGATACTAAGAAGGCTGATTCCGCGATAGTTGGTGCAGTTTGCAGTATCTCCCTTCTTGTGGACTGGGAAAGAACACTTAGATTCCAATCGTCGGGCATACACTCGGTCACCCATATTTTGCGAAGAAGGTGATGCATGCGCCTTACAACTCCTCGCCTTACCAACTCCTCGGTTCGTCATCCCCGAGCGTGCTATTACGTATAAGATGTCAAAATTGGTTTGACACGATAAAATGTCATCAGCTTGCATTTAGAACAGTTTAGATCTAGGAAATTCGCTGTACATCAGCACTGAAAGAGTCCAAGTCGCCTGCACGAGATGGAAGGGGATTTGCATAGCAGAGTTTAACATCATCCGCATACATAAGTGTTCGGGAATGTAAGTTAATTTACTTAATTTATTTAAAATCTTTACTGAATTCGGTGTAAATCAAGCAAATTTGCATTTTGTTTAAAAATATGTCTATTACTAAAGAGGTAAGCTCTAACAGTTTGGTAGTGGTTGATATTCGAGGTACAAAACCATCCTGGATAGGCGATAGTAAAGAGCTTTACATGTGCTGAAGTTGGCGAGTAATTATTTGTTCGACAGTTTTAGGGATAGCTGAAAGCTTAGCTATGCCGCTGTAGTTCTCAATATTAGATCTTCTACCTTTCTGTGCAAAGGGATGAGAAATGGCTGCTTCCAAATTGATAGCAATGACCCATATTCCATGGATATCTTGAATAATTTTGTAATCGGCCCAGATAAACTCAAGGTACAATACTTAAGCACATAATTAGGATCACCATCAGACCTCGGAGAAAAAATTTGTTTCAATCGATAAGAGTCTGAAGAACAATATTGTTATCAATGACTGGATTTAGAATGCAATTAAAACTTTCTATTTTAAGCGGGTCAATACCCGCAGATTGAAATCGTTTAGACGAATACGTCGATTCAATGGATTCTGCAAATAAATCCGCAATACCATTATCGCAATTAGCATTATTACGCTCAAAAGTGAAGGCAGTTGGAAATGCAGAAGTTTTTATCTTAGTGTTATACTATACAATTTTTTTGGATTACTGAAAAACTGAAGTTTACAACCAACCAAGTGGCGGGAAAAAGTGAGCTGTTTGAACCGCATGTAAAATAATTGCTTTGGCCATTCCCTGGTGAATGGCGGCCAGATGATTTCCCACACTTTCGTGAAATTCCATACACGGCTCTTACTATTGCAAGTAATATAGTGTTTAGGTACTTATATAACTACTAAAGTTTTCGCTAACAGGAATAGCATTATTCCCGTTTCCTTGGTTCGTAAAAGCGACCCTTTCTGCTTCGGGAGTATTAGAGCTCTAGAGATTTAGAAGCATACGATGTGGACTTGGAATAAGCAAGAGAATTCCTAGATATGAAATTAAAATGTGAAGTTTCTTATAATAGAAGTTAAGTTCTCTTTTAGATGTGTATAACATATCCGAATTTTTATTCTTTCGACATTATTTAGGTCGGTCAATAATTTTAAGATTCTAATTTATAAGTTTCGAAATATCGAACGGATTTTTGATACGATACCAAGGTAGGAAGGAAGTATTCCCTGCAAAGGAAAGGACACATATTCTCTCTACACCTACGGTCCCAAAAGGCTCTGTGCAGTTGGCTCCTACATGTGCTAGTAATTAAAACAACCATATCTCATTCGTTTGTCCATGTTTGTACAGGAAAAATTTTCCTTTGTCCACCTTTTGTTAAATAGTTGTAGCAAAAATATATTTTTTTGTTTTCGAAAAAAACCCCAAATTTTGTTTCGCTTTATTGTGCTAAATCGTATGTATATACATTAAGCTGGGTCGATTTATTAACCTATATCGCGCCTTCGATTTTTCGATAGGTTTTGGACTCAGGAAAAAAAAAGTTCCACTAAGCATACCCAAAAAAATAATTTTCGAGCCTGCAAAATTTGAGTTTTTTGACTTTTTTTTTCTTTGATTTTTAAGGTTTTCTTCATGACCTACTTGAAAAATTTTCATTTGATTTTAAAATTTTCATGTATACCATGTCCGACTCAAAATTGTCCGCTAAAAAATTTGGCGATAACAGTTTTTTGAAAAAAAAATATATATTTTTGGGTTTTGAAGAGCGTTTTGGTGAAAAAATAAATTTTTTCGCCATTTTTTTTTAAGGGATTCTTCAGAAACGTGCAAAAGTGTTGCCGATGAAAACGAATTTGTCTCATAGCTCCTATCCCACTTAAAATTATGCGATAAAAACGTTGGCGTTAACAGTTTTTAAAAAGAAATTTTTTTTTGGTTTTTAGGTCTTGTTTTGGTCGAAATCGATTTTTTTCATTTTCAAAGCTCCAAATCATTTTTATATATATGCTTCCGTTAGACCCAACAATAAGTATACCAAAATGATCAGGAGACGAGCTGAGTTGATTTAGCCATTTCCGTCTGTCCGTTTGTTTGAACGCAAACTAGTCCCTCAATTTTTGAGATATCTTAATGAAATTTGGTAAGCAGGTATATTTTGATGGGGGATTTGAAGAAGGTAATTAAAAAGTTTTGCAAGCTGTAATTTGGCAGTCATTGAAGATATCATGATGGAATTTGGCAGGAACGTTACTACTATTACTGTATATGTGCTAAATAAAAATTAGAAAAATCGGATGAGAACACGCTCACTTTTCAAAAAAAAATTTTTTAAAAGTCAAATTTTTACAAAAAATTTAATATTTTTACTGTATATAAGTAAATTATGTCAACATTCAACTTCAGTAATGATATGGTGCAACAAAATACAAAAATAAAAGATAATTTCAAAACGGGCGTGGCTCCGCCCTTTTTCATTTAGTTTGTCTAGAATACTTTTAATGCCATAAGTCGAACACAAATTTACCAATCCTTCTGAAATTTGGTAGTGGCATAGATTCTATGACGGTAACTGTTTTCTGTGAAAATGGGTGAAATCGGTTGAAGCCACGCCCAGTTTTTAAACACAGTCGACCGTCTGTCCTTCCGCTCGGCCGTTAACACGATAACTTGCGCAAAAGCTGATATATCTTTACTAAACTTAGTCCACGTACTTACCTGAACTCACTTTATCTTGGTACAAAAAATGGCCTAAATTCGACTATAACCGCGCCCATAGTTCTATACCAAATACGAAAAAAGGGATGAAACATGGTAATTGGATTGGTGCATTGACGCAAAAAATAACTTTAGAAAAAACTGTGTAAAATGGGTGTGACACCTACTAGAAGAAAATGAAAAAGTTCTGCACTGCGAAAATCAAAAGCCCCTGAATCTTTTCAGGAATACTGTTCATGGTATGACATATATAAATAAATTAGCGGTACCCGACAGGTGATTTTCTAGGTCACCCTGGTCCACATTTTGGTCGATATTTCGAAAAAGCCTTCACACTTAAACTAAGGGCCACTCCCTTTTAAAACCCTCATTAATACCTTTAATTTGATACCCATATCGTGCAAACACATTATAGATTCACCCCTGGTCCACCTTTATGGCGTTATCTCGAAAAGGCGTCCACCTATAGAACTGAGGCCTTCTCCCTTTTAACACCATTCATTTGATACCTATATCGTACACACGCATTCTAGAGTCACCCCTGGTCCACCTGTATGGCGATATCTGGAAAAAGTGTCCACATATAGAACTAAGGCCCACTCCCTTTTAAAATACTCATTAACACTTCATTTCATACCCTATATCGTACAAACATATTCTAGAGTCACTGCTGGTCCACCTTTATGGTGATATCTCAAAAAGGCGTCCACCTATAGAACTAAGGCCCACTCCCTTTTAAAATACTCATTAACACCTTTCAGTTGATACCCATATCGTACAAATACATTCTAGAATCACCCTTGGCCCACCTTTATGGCGATATCTCGAAAAGGCGTCCACCTATAGACCTAAGGCCTACTCCCTTTTAAAATGCTCATTAACACCTTTCATTTGATACCCATGTCATACAAACAAGTTGCAGGGTTACCCTAGGTTCATTTTCCTACATGGTGATTTTCCCTTATTTTGTCTCCAAAGCTCTCAGCTGAGAGCGGTTACACCCGAACTTAGCCTTCCTTAGTTGTTATCGTATAATTTTAAGTGAGATAGGAACTATGAGACAAATTTGTTTTCATCGGCAACACTTTTGCACGTTTCTGAAGAAACCCTTACACAAAAATTTGGCGAAAAAATAAATTTGTTCACCTCACAAAACCCAAAAAATTATTATTTTTTTTTCAAAAAACTGTTATCGCCAAAGTTTTTAGCGGACAATTTTCAGTCGGACAGGGTATACATGAAAATTTTAAAATCAAATGAAAATGTTTTAAGTAGGTCATGAAAAAAACCTTAAAAATCATAGAAAAAAAGTCAAAAAACTCAAATTTTGCAGGCTCGAGAATTATTTTTTTGGGTATGCTTAGTGGAACTTTTTTTCCTGAGCCCAAAACCTATCGAAAAATCGATGGCGCGATATGGGTTAACTTTTGTCCACGCAAATCAACCCAGCTTAATATACATATACCCTTTGAACACCTATTGGCACCAGATTAAATTTGTCTCTGTTTTGCAAAACTTAGCATTTGCGCTTTCGCAAGGGCTTTTTGTAGAAAAATTTAGGGAATAACTATTCGGTCATGGATGCCGCCCTCGAATTCATAGGCTTTTAAGTGGATATCTTCGCGCAACTCTTGGGTGACAATCGTATAGTTTTCAAAATGTACGCCAAAATTTACACACGTTTGTGCTCGAAGAAATGACTTCAACAGTCTTCGTTAAATCAAATTTTAGAATGAAAGTCGACGGATTTTAAGCTGAAAGATGTTAATTGTTATATGCCCAGTCCAAGCTGTATTTTACCGAATTAATGATTAAGAGTTGACTATTGATGACCGCGTAGTTTTCCGACTAGTACGTCTGCCCACTACGTTAGGGTAGTAGCACTCCCGGTCATTTGTTCAAATATCTTTGAAAAGCTTTTGCTTTACCACTTTGATTAGTTTTGGGAAGGACAAAGCCTAACGTGGTAAATATATATGTGGTCATAAGTAATAATAGCCTAAGTCCCATGTAAAAGGATAAGACTTAGATGATAATTGCTTGTGACCACAAATATGTACCTACTTACTCACATTTATAGCAGAAGCCGTAACGTGTAGGTGATATTTAAACTTGGTTCATAGGCTATAATCAATGTGATTCACTCCCAGAGGCTAGTTGGGAATAGAGCCCCCAACTTTAAGAAATGTCAATTCGGGAGACTTGGGTGTTGGTAATGATGAAGTGTGAAAACCAAAATTAACATTACATTTTATAGTTATAACTTTTTAAGAAAAGGTTGAAAAAGAGAATTTTTCCTGAACAAGCTGTGGACAATGGATGTTAGAATATTCGATATGAGTCTACATCCCTCTTTATTAAATGAAAGAAGTAATATTGTTAGTCTAAGGTTGGAAGACGTACACATGATCTTCGTTACTTTGCAGCTCAGCGCTTGGCTCTACGCCTTTCCCGGTTGGTCAATCATGTGCACCTTTCGCCTTCCCTAAACCTCGAACAATCTAGTTGGAAAGTGTACGGAGCAAGCTTCGACGGATGCGCCCTTTTTAGCTAGTTTATTTGATTTTTCACTCAGAGCGACAGAGCCCTATTATTTCCACTGACCCGTATCCTTATTCACTCCACTTCTTCTTTTGCATTAGTATGTTTTTTAATACGGAGCTCATTTACTCTCCACTATTCTTGCTCACCGAGCTCGACGCATCGCTTAATGCGATTTTGTCTGATTTCGCTTGCGACTCAGTCATACCTTTCTCATCCTCCTTATTGAAATAAGATATTGAGTCGTTCGTCTTGTTCATACGACCACCTGCTCTACAAAACGGACTGTGCGGTCCAGTATTAAATGGAAATAATCGCCCGCCACAGCATCACCTCTTATCGGGGTGAAGCCATCAATATTTCCCGGGGTGGCCCGGTATCAGCAACCTCCGTTGGAATACAAGCAACTATATCTCCTGGCTACAAATCGCCCATATGCACGGTCGGCATAACACCTTGGATTAGGGGTTTGCTGCTCACTAATATCCAGCCGCCCTCCTCTGAGCAGAAATGGCTTAGATACCAGCCCTAAACCGCTCAGCCTCATAGTCGGACGCTACGGAGTTTGGGTAAGCCTACCCTAGTAAGGTACCATTCTCTTCCTACAAACTCTTTTTCAATAGCATTTCAAAATCTCATTGCACAAGTTGCAAATGCACAGTCCAGTGCAAGCGCAAGATTCAAACTCACTCACCCATAATACTTGTATCTTATTCGCGCTCGTAAATTTTAACAAATATTTTTCACAAAAAATTATTTATATCAACCGTATGTGACACTAAAAATAACCAAGTAAATATGTTAAAAGCAACCAACTACCTACACACTCTGCCTTTTTCCAACGCAGCCATATTTCTCATTTGAAATTTCATGAAAATAAATTTCTTCGCCAAACTTTCTTTTTTGTAAAATACTTGTAATATAAATATTTTTTCTTTTTCTTTTAGCTCCAAAAACCTCTTTCCAGTTGAATTTATTGCAGCACATAGCATATTCTTGCTTGCATTCTAAGTAAGTACATACGAATATGATAGTACACCAGAGATCTGCTTTGAGTTCTAATAAAATTATTGCACTTAGTCATGAGCCAAAAAATTGTGTCTGAATGTGTGCATAGTCAAGTACAGAAAAATACTATGAGTGACTAGCACATAAAATAGAAAATACTTACGACAGACATACATACATATATGACATTGTTGAGTATAAACTGATATCATAGTCGTTTTAACTCAGTAGCACGTTGGTTTCGTGTGTAATACACTGTATACTTCGTTTATTATCGGTTTTTCTTTAGCTCTGTATTCAGTTTAGTTTCGTGTACATCGTTGTGTTACTAGCGTCAGAAGACTGATATGACTATATTCATTTTATTGCACTGCTAGTCTTGCTTATTCCAATTAGTGTTTTCGTATAACACAGTTGACTTTCTTGCTCAATAAGACAATTGAGTACTGAACTGCTTCATGGCTTATGGGCGGTTATTCATTTTACGAAGCATGACTATGTAAATGTGTTTTAGTGGATATAAGTGCTTGATATTCTTTGCTTGTGTACGCACTCATACTCACTTTTTGGTTAGTCCACTAATAACCTTAAAAGATGAATAATTGCAGCTCACTGTAGTACACGTAAGTAGTAGAAAGTACACGTAAGAGTTATAAGTAGTATTTGAGTCAACCCTACGTCACACATTCACATGAGTACATACAAATAAATTCGTTGCGCTCTGAGTAAAATGCGTATGGCTAATAAAAAATATGGAGGTAAATACGTGATCTTATCAAATAATCAGGCACTAGTTTGTTGTTGTTACAAGCTTCTCCTTTTTGGTTGCTTTTGAAAACATGCAACGCTGCAATTTTTACTTTTCTGAATACTGATTCCCTCAGGAGATTTGGGCAAGAAATGATTTAAAGTTTTTCATCTGTTTATGTTAATGTAGGTGTGTGAACTATTGATCGATAACGCACTTGCTTTAAATTAAGTAAAATAGTATTTTTTAGTAACTGAATTTACACATTCTTTCTTATGAATTTGGTTGATAGATTTCAGTTGATTTTGAATCACCAGGAAAATTGAAATTTCGCAATGGGTATGAAGAAAAAAATAAAAATGAATGCAAGGCACGACAATCCCGAAGACATTTTAGGCCGTATTTCTCTTCCAATTCGCGTCGTGCTCCTTTTCAATTTTTCCGACAAATTGGCGGGACGGGACTTACTTGTTTTATGCCGACTCCAAACGGCATTGCAAAGCAGATGAGTTTCACTGCCGAGGCGGCGACCTCGCTTAAGAAAACTTTGTTTTCTAATTGAAAAAACTGTTTTCTAAATTTTCGATGTTGCTTTGACCGTGAGTTGAAGCCACTATCTGCGGTGTGGGGTGCGAAGCACGATATCGCCATACCACGTCGGTGGTTATAAAGGCATTTATTTATTTATTTCCCAGAAAACATTTGCAGCTTTAAAGAAGTCGGAAAATTGTCCTTAATTGGTGCGTTTACATTCTTTATGAGATCAGCGGGTTCCCCTTTCTTGTGGGCAATTTAGTTTCCAATCCTCGGGGATGCACTCGTGCGACAATATTTGGCAAAGAAGCTGATGCATGCACCTTACCAACTCCTCGCCATATTTGAATAGCTCCGCAGGCAATCCATTAGCGCCCGCGGCTATTTTATCTTATAATTTGGTTATTTTTATTCTGACTTCGTCACAATCGGGTAGAGGACAATAATTGTATTATCGTCGATTGTGGGATCGGCTCTATTATCCCTGAGCATACAATGCTGTAATTATTTGCTTCATTAAGGAGAGCAGATACGTGTTCGATCGATAGTCTAAGTACTCACCGGAAATCGGTTACAAGGTCGCCGTTTTCGTTCGGGACTTAGAACTCTCCGTCTGTCAGCGAATATTTTACTAAAATTTGCTGTCTTTATTCTGGGTGGCTAGTAGCTCAATCCTATCTCACCCACGCCTTTCAGCCTCCGCTTTTTTCTTCCGTGTGAAAGCGTCTTCCTGGTAGCGCTTACACACTCTTCTTGTTGCACTCATATAGCCCTGTAGGCAGAGCCTTTTCTTTTGTTTGCAAGGCGGATTCTCCATGGTACCAGTTGTTTTTCCGTGGTCGCTGTTATCAACTTTTTCCGCTGTAGCGGTACAAAGTGCTTTATAGTTATGTTGCCAATTTTCCTGCATTTCGTTGGATTGATTTATGCTCTCGGAGAGCCGGAGAGCAGGTGTGCGACTGGAGTTGCGAATTCATTGGCAGTCTTTGTGACTGCAGCCTTTCGACGTCTAGCTTTTTTTGTGTGTTCTTTTGTTTGTTCCAAGCGCGTAGAGCAGGCGGTATTTTGGCTGCAACGAGATAGTGATCCGTATCGATATTGGGTCCTCGTATCGTGCGACTGTGGTCGATCTGATTGAGTATATTTCGATCTGGGGGAAATAATGCAATTTGATGTATATTTTTATGCATGTACCTCGTGCTAGATATGACCATGTTTCTAGCATTGGCGAAGTGGATCAATCTTAGTCAATTAGGATAGATATCATAGCGTAGGCTGAACTTTTCGCACGACTTTTATATCATGGTGGGGGCAGCGCTCGTATGAGCGTTCTAAGCGGTCATAGAAAGCGTCTTTCACCTCATCGCACTTCCCCTCTGTCGGTGCATGGGCGGCGCATGAAAAAATATCGCTTTTATTCGGATAGCGACGAGATTTTAGTCCACAGGCGTGAACGTCAGTACTTGGCGATAAAGTCTCTCTCCTACTACGAATCCGAGGCCGATAGTGCGCTAATATATTTGTATGCCACTCCATTAAGTGTCACAATTTTTAATTTTCTTCCTTCCGTCCATCGCAGTAACAAGTTTTAGGGCTTCCAGAATTTGAATTGCTTTTAAGCAATTTTTTCCCAAAGGGTACTTCAGATGCTTGTCCATATAAAAAAAATGTTCACAGTTTGTACGTTCACACACTTTAACTGCCATTAGAACTAAAAAACGTAGTTCTTATTTTCAAGTTAAAAAGGTCAACTTGTTCAAATATTCTTCACTTTGACAAAAATACCTTAACATGCACTTGCTAAACAGCTACATAATTGTTAAGTTGTTTTCAGGTGTGCAATGAAAAAAAAGTGCATTTTAAAAGTCATTTGAGATTTGAAATAGTAAATTATGGAAAAAAGCACTTTAGTGCCATTGCGTCCTTAGATGAACTCTACCGTTGCTGAAGGCGCAAGATTGAGAGCAAATATAAGTAAATAAATGAGTGGGATGGAAAAGTGTGTAGAAGAATTCATGAATTGATTAAAATCCGAAAGTGTTCAAGAGAAATCAAAGTTCGTAGAATTTTCATATCACTGAAATGGGAAAAATGTTCAGCCAAAAACTTGAAAGCCATACACAATTATTAGGAACTAGCAGAGTACCCGACGTCGTTATATAGACTAATATATTAGACTAATCCCAACCCCCATTTGTATGGGAGATGCCACGCCCCTTTTTCGCTATGCCCAATTTTTCCCGAGGTGGTAGGGATTAGTCTTATATACCTCTTCACCTAATTTCAGTCGTCTAGCTTTAATTCCAGTTGTATGGGAGGTGCCACGCCCCCTTGTCGAAAACTTTTTTATATAGCCTACCATAGATTGACGCACTCAGGATATGTCATGGAAAAATTCGTTCGATTCCATTCTGCGGTTTAGGCTGCAAGTCCAAACATACATACAGACATACTTTCACAAATATATAGTAGATAGAGGGGCCTAAATTGCTTGCCTTTAAGCTCGTAACAAATACATATATGTAAGTACAAATGTTCTAGATTGCGTGTTGCTATTTCCGGAAATCTATATATTGCAAACTTTCAGGCAACTGTAATGTGCTTTTAAAAACATTTAGCAATCAAGCTTTAGTAGTCGAGCTTCTCAGATTCCAATCTTTGCGCAGCAACAACTCTATAAAAAATGCGCCTAAAACTATACTACTTTAGTCATGTCCAACGTCAATCTCTGTCAACCTCAAATAGACTTACATAAACAGAAAAAATTTGCAAACTCAATACTTGAAATGTAATTCCGTCAAAATTACTTGTTAATTAAAGCCAATTACACAATCGTAATTCAGCCAATGTCAACGCAAAGAGGTAAATAAGCACCGTAAACAAACAGACAGCGGTAAATGAGCGTAGGAATAAAGAGAGCAAGGAGAGGTGAATAAATGAATGTAAAATAAGCGCGTTGAATAAGAAAGATAAAAAATTAAAAAAAGTTTTAACTGACTGCAATCAGTGCAAAAAATGCGCGCGTATATAAAAAGTAGAAAACGAGAAGAAACACAAAAAATAATCAGATAAAATGTAGACGCACAGCGTTGACAAAAAAAGTTATTGAAGAGCATACTTTTTGGCGCTTTATGTTGATAAAAAAGTGTAATGAATGCAGCAAGTCAAACAATCAGGATGGTGAGGTAATCTTAGTAACTGAGTGTGTAAGTGCTTTTGTAAAAAATAACTTTTGGACTGTCGTTAAACATGGGATGGCTGAGTGCATGAGGACTTAAGAAGCAAAACCATTTTTTTGGCGAAAGGATATTGCTGAGAAATACGTTTGGTACGGCAGTGGTTGTGAAATTAAAAACCAGGTGCGTTCTTTACATAGCACGTCTCCGATAGCACAGACCGACAAAAGTTGAAAAAAGGTCAGGCCTAGAAGCGAACTAATAATTTTCGAAAGATCTTCGCGCCGCTAAATCTGATAGCCGATTTTTTACCTGGGTTCTTGTTTTTGATGACCGTGTTGTGATGGTAACGTGCTACGCCTATCACACCAAATATCCTGGGTTCACTCCCCGAGCAAAACAGCATCAAAATTTTAGCAACAAGTTTTTTCAATTACAAGAAAACTTTTCTAAGCTGGGTCGCCACTGGTCGGCAGTGTTTGGCAAGCACTCCGAGTGTATTTTTGCCATGAAACGCTTCTCAGTGAAAACTCGTCTGTAGGTACAGTCCCGCCAATTTTAAGAAAAAATTAAAAAAGAAGCTCGACGTAAATTGGAATAGAAGCTCGGCCTTAAATCTCTTCGGAGGTTATCGCGGCTCACCTTTTTTTTCTCGTTTTTGAGATATTCTCATGAGAAGGTACTGAAATAATGTTTTTCGGTTGCATTCAATACGTAATTTTTTCATAAAAAATTATTCCCCTGGCAAACGCTGTTGAACTGCGAAATGCTTTTAGAATTATTTGTGGGCTATTGCGGGTCACTGCATGTCTGTTCTAACGATTACATCGGAAATTGCTCTACATTTGACGTTTTGCTAGATCATTTTCGTAACAATATGGGACAAAACCGGACTTTTTTTGCAACTATTTCAAATTCGTTTAAAGATTATTTCGAAAAAAGTATTTCAGGGGAGTATTGGCCTCTATTTTTTTAAGAAACCTAGTTTATTCGCGATTTGTTGGGACTGTTATTATGCGAGATTATGTTAGATTATGCGAGAGCAAACAGCAGCTGGGTATACGATGTTCGGCGCCACCCTAACTAAGCCTTTCTTACTCGCTTAAATTCGTACTAAGTCTCAGCGCCTAATATTTCCTTAATGTCTAATTGAGGGGATATGTGAATAATGGAATGGAGGGAACACTTCTCTGCTCTCCTAAATGGAGGCAGCAATTCACCGCGCAGAGATGAAGAACCCGATCCCGCAATCGATGATGATGGAATATATGTCCCCCGCCCGATTATGACGAAGTTAGAATAGCAATAACCAGATTGAAAAACAACAAGGCCGTGGGCGCTGATGGATTGCCTGCGGAGCTATTCTATTTCGGCGGCGAGGAGTTGGTAAGGCGCATGCAGCAGCTTCTTAGCAAAATATGGGCGGACGAAAGCATGCCCGACGGTTGGAATCTAAGTGTTCTTTGCCCAGTCCACAAGAAGGGGGATACTGCAAAATGCACCAACTATCGTGGAATCAGCCTAAGGTCCTTTCAAGTGTATTGTGCGAAATATTGAAGCCCACCGTGAACCGGCTGATTGGACCTTATCAGTGCGGCTTCAGACCTGGTAAATCTACCATCGACCAGATTTTCACAATGCGCCAAATCTTGGAAAAAACCCGTGAAAAGAGAATCGACACACATCACCTCTTCGTCGACTTTAAAGCCGCCTTCGACAGCACGAAAAGGAGCTGCCTATATGCCGCTATGTCTGAATTTGGTTTCCCCGCAAAACTTATACGGCTGTGCAAAATGACGTTGAGCAACACCATCAGCTCAGTCAGAATTGGGAAGGACCTCTCCAAGCCGTTCGAAACTAAACGAGGTTTCAGACAGGGTGACCCCCTATCATGCGATTTCTTTAATTTGATGCTGGAGAAAATTATACTAGCTGCAGAACTTAACCACACTGGAACAATATACTATAAAAGCGTGCAATTACTGGCATATGCTGATGACATTGATATCATCGGCCTAAACACCCGCGCTGTTAGTTCTGCTCACTCCAAGCTGGAAAAAGAAGCGGTAAAGATGGGTTTGATGGTGAATGAGGACAAAACGAAGTACCTGCTGTCATCGAGCAGAGAGTCAGCGCATATGCGCCTTGGCAACCACGCTACTGTTGGCAGCCATAATTTCGAAATAGTAAAAGACTTCGTTTATTTGGGAACCAGAATCAACACTAGCAACAACATCAGCACTGAAATCCAGCGAAGAATCAATCTTGCCAATAAATGCTACTTTGGACTAGGTAGGCAATTGAAAAGTAAAGTCCTCTCTCGGCGAACGAAAATCATACTCTACAAGTCACTTATCGTACCCGTCCTGCTATATGGGGCAGAAGCATGGACCATGACAACAGCAGATGAAGCGGCTTTGGGAGTGTTCGAGAGAAAAGTTCTTCGAAAGATTTATGGACCTCTACGCGTTGGCGATAGCGAGTACCGAAGAAGATTTAATGATGAGCTGTACGAGCTATACGCAGACATCAACATAGTCCAGCGAATTAAAACGCAGCGGCTGCGCTGGCTAGGCCATGTTATGCGAATGAAAGATGATGATCCGGCCAAGAAAAATTGTTTCTATCGGAACCCGCCTATGGAAGCAGAGGTAGAGGGCGGCCCCCACTCCGTTGGAAGGACCAGGTGGAAAACGATTTAAACTCCCTTGGTGTGACCAATTGGCGCCGGTTGGCGGAGCGAATGAGCGACTGGCGCGCCTTGTTGGACGGCCATAACCGTTTAGACGGTTAAGCGCCAATTAAGTAAGTAAGCAAGTAATGTGAATAATGGTATAAGTCGACTTACACCGTTTTTTCCATAAATCAACTAAATAAAAAGATCACGATTACATACACATACCATATTAATCTTAGAAAATGATAGTGATATTTAAACAAAGACATTAGCTTCATTTATCGAAAAACGGTATAACTCTCTAATAAAATTTTGCAGTTGTGAAGCAACGAAATGGTATGAAAATATATTCACTGTCGTAGACCAGAAAGAACTGAAAAATAAAAGAATTGAAGTGGTTTCAAAAAACGACTAAGCAGACAGAGAACTCCATTGTTAAAAATAGAAAAAAGGTTAAAATGATAAAAGTAGTAAAAACAAGTAAGGAAGGCTAAGTTCGGGTGTAACCGAACATTACATACTCAGCTGAGAGCTTTGGAGACAAAATAAGGGAAAATCACCATTTAGCAAAATGAACCTAGGGTAACCCTGGAATGTGTTTGTATGACATGGGTTTCAAATGGAAAGTATTAAAGAGTGTTTAAAAGGGAGTGGGCCTTAGTTCTATAGGTGGACGCCTTTTTGAGATATCGCAATAAGGGAGGACCAGGGGTGACTCTAGAATATGTTTGTACGATATGGGTATCAAAACAAAAGTATTAGTGAGGGTTTTAAAAGGGCCCTTAGTTGTATATGTGAAGGCGTTTTCCAGATATCGACCAAAATGTGGACCAGGGTGACCCAGATCATCTTCTGTCGGGTACCGCTAATTTATTTATATACATATGTATGTAATACCACGGACAGTATTCCTGCCATGATTCCAAGGGCTTTTGATTTCGCCTTGCAGAACTTTTTCATTTTCTTCTTCTTATTATTGGTAGGTGTCACACCCATTTTACAAAGTTTTTTCTAGAGTTATATTTTGTGTCAGAAAACCAAACCAATTACCATGTTTCATCCCTTTTTTCGTATTTGGTATAGAATTATGGCATTTTTTAATTTTTCGGAATTTTCGATATCGAAAAAGTGGGCGTGGTCATACTCGGATTTCACCCAATTTTAATACCAAGATAAAGTGAGTTCAGATAAGTACATGAACTGAGTTTAGTAAAGATATATCGATTTTTTCTCAAGTTATCGTGTTAACGGCCGAGCGAAAGGACAAGGATTGTGTATAAAAACTGGGCGTGGCTTCAACCTAAGCCTTTCTTCACTGTTATCGTCCTATAATCTAAGCCCCTACCATATTTCACAAGGATTGGTAAATTTTTGTTTGACTCATGGCATTAAAAGTATCCTAGACAAATTAAATGAAAAAGGGCGGAGCCACGCCCATTTTGAAATTTTCTTTTTTTTTGTATTTTGTTGCACCATATCATTACTGGATTCGACTTTTGACATAATTTACTTCTATACTGTAAAGATATTAAATCTTTTGTTAAAATTTGACTTTAAAAAAAATTTTTTTTAAAGTGCGCGTGATCGTCATCCGATTTTGCTCATTTTTATTCAGCATACATATAGTAATTAGAGTAATGTTCCTGGCAAATTTCATCATGATATTTCAATGACTGCCAAATTACAGCTTGCAAAACTTTTAAATTACCTTCTTTTAAAAGTGGGCGGTGCCACACCTATTGTCCAAAATTTTACTAATTTTCTATTCTGCGTCATAAGTTCAACTCACCTACCAATTGTTACCTGTTTATCCGTCTTTGGTAATGAATTATCGCACTTTTACGGTTTTTCCAAATTTTCGATATCGAAAAAGTGGGCGTGGTTATAGCCCGATATCGTTCATTTTAAATAGCGATCTGAGATGAGTGCCCAGGAAGCTACATACCAAATTTCATCAAGATACCTCAAAATTTACTTAAGTTATCGTGTTAACGGACAGACGGACGGACGGGACATGGCTCAATCAAATTTTTTTCGATACTGATGATTTTGATATATGGAAGTCTATATCTATCTCGATTCCTTTATACCTGTACAACCAACCGTTATCCAATCATATACTCTGTGAGCTCTGCTCAACTGAGTATAAAAAGATTGCTAAAAATAACAAAAAATAAATAACAAATAGCATTTCTAAATAATAGAATATATGTATTTAACAATGGTTATTAATGTATCTATTATTTTGTTTAATAAAGTATCTCAATCAAAATATTTGATATTCGATCTATGGAATAACGGTATAACTCAAAAAAAAGAAATCATCCATTTTCTAATAAAATTATTTATATATAAAATATATTACTTTTTCTTATCAAGGAATCATACTATCTAAGATTTACCAAGTAGGTTAGGTTTCGACACCCCTCCACTACCCGAACTACCCGTACCTACGGGGTTTGAAAACCAAACCCCTGCGCTGATCCGTCTGATCAGCCCTTTTGACCCGCCGGGAGCTTTCCCGGCTGGCGGCGACCTGCTTCGGAGCACTCTCCGCACCTGTCACGTCCCTCGCACCATGACGACTTTCGCCGTCACTCCTACCCTCCTTTTTAATCGTCTTCGTGTCCATTCTAAGAAGTCCCCCCTCAAGGCCGCTATCCGGAGCCGATTGTGTAGTCGCCCTTCAACGGTCCCGTGGTTATCTATGCTGCGCAGGGAGGCCACGCGAGGGTTGACGCATTACCTTATGAGTAATGCGTTCAGAGCCAGACCGGACGCAAAGCGGGAAAATCTTCAACCGCACCTACACCACCAACTTAACGGCGACGGAGCCGGAACGTACCTTGAGGCCCGCCACGGTTTTAAACGGGGACGTGGGCAGGTGCAGCATTAGCCTACCAGCCATTTCGATAGGGTTTCACCCCGACCTACTAAGGTGGCAGAATACTGCACCTACCAGCCCAAAGTCATCAATTCCTATCCATAGTCAAAATCAAGTCCCTAACAATCCGGTTCGTCACCGTTGAGTACCGATCTTGACCCTTAACAGGGTCCTCCCTCCCTGAGCTCGGCACAATGACTCAGGGGTGCGGGTTTTATCGAGTTGTCCTCTCTAGATCCGCCATTATCAGTAGAAGCAGGGGCACCTCGTGCAGGACGTGACAACCAATCACGTGTGACAATTCGTCACTATGGCCGGTATAAGACTGATACCAGTCCCTGATCCAGAGCCTGGAACCACGTATGATATCCAAGCCAAGTATCTTAACCCCCAAAATTCACACTTTGAATATAAAAAAAAATTCATAGCACTCCAATATGCTCTCACATATAAATTCGTTTCATATGAAAGTGCTTGAATTTCATAGAAGTGCAAAGAAAACAGCACTTTCATATGAAGTCAGGGCACGTCGGCATGATCTTCAAATTTGAACTAACAAATTGACAACAAAAAATTCTTCAAAAATATTGTAGCACTGAGAAAAATTTTTATACAAAATTTATTCATTAAGGGGACCATAAAATTCTTTAATATTTATAATAAGGTTTTTTTGTTTTTTTGTGTTTTTTTTCAATTAAAAAGAAATTCAGTGTACTTATAAATTTGTATATGTATTGTGATTCACACTTCAATATAAAAGATTTGAACATCCCTGTTCCTTTCGTTCGTTTTGTTGTGTTCTAATAAAATAACTCTTAATTATCTGATGAAATATTTATTTAAACAACTTCACGAAAAATTTTCACCTTGAGGCAAACAATTTTTAATACTTCAGTTTTTCTGGCATGCACTTTTAATTTCCTCAAAATTCTTTGATTCGTAACGCATAAATCATGGCGGAAAAATACAAGGTGGCAGCATGGTGACATACCTACAAACATAAATAAAATTCCATGTACTTTGTGTTTTGTATATCGATGGACAAATGTCAAAATCGTACTGCGCCGGAAGTTGATGTATTAAACCAAATAAAAAAAGTTTATAATCAGCTGTCCATGCTGCCACCTTGTATCGTTCCGCCATGGCATAAATATAAATTTGTGAAAAATATCATTTGTCACAGAACATTTCTTTCATTCGTTTATTTACTCATTTATATACGAGCGCATGTAATGCACTCACTCTCCGTCATTGAGGCATAAACTCACTAGATAATGAAATTATTTATTGCCTGTTTGTTTCCGCGCCACAAGGAGCAACAACAAATTTGTGCTAAGCTACATGATGCCATTTTTGCGTTAAGCGTTGTAGCCACAGTTGCCATATTAAATTTTTTCGAGAACTAAACTACTTTTTGGGAAAAGGACTAGAAAAATTATAAAAAAATTGCAAGTTGAAGATATGCATTAGACTAGCTCTTCCACAAGATGTTATAAGCCATTAAAGTTCAGAGCCGTAACAAAATACACAAGTCCGCAAAGACAAAGAAATGCTTTTTGCCACTTTTAAAGAATTTGACCCACCACTTGTATACTGCATGCTCGCCGATATGGTAGCTGAGCCTAAAGCAAGTACATTAGGGAAAACTCCAGGCCTGTCAAATAATGCACTCAGAACTACCTGGGAGTCGTCCTTGTATCCAGAACTGCATCTGCAAAGTGAGGCGAGAATACTCCCTATAAGGATGAAACAAGAATTGCTGAACAGTTTATGTTGAAAACACAGAAGTCTGCGGCTCACAGTACTTAAGGAGTCATCTGCGTAAGCTCTATGAAAAAATTCGGCACTCAAGACTTCAGCCGTATGAAGAAAAATAAGCACAAAAGGGCCTTCAGATACATCCACAAAAAGTCGTCAAACTAAAAAGTGTCACAAATGCCGCGTGAACCCAGTTCTCTCACTTATCTTACTTATTCAGAATCAGCCCCGGCATACACAACGTATGCCCTTCGTGTAACGTGTTCTTACAAGATACCAACCATCTTTTCATTTGCAATGTGGACCCAACATCTCTAACAACTATTTCTCTTTGGTCCAATCCAAAAAGGATATTGATGAGAATTTGTGAGTAATCGCACCATTTGATGGGGCGAAGCACTGCTACAACAACAACACAAATGATATAAGCCATATCGAAAGCATTCTCAGAAGTGTATTATCTGCATAGAACCGATAATATATGGAAGACCTGACATGTCTCTGCATTGCTTGAAAAAACTATCGATCATCCAGTTTCAGTAGCATGTACTAGCAAAGCCAAGCAACCGCAATAGTAGAGGAAATATTGTACGAAATTTACCAATTTTGGTTCAAATAAAGAAAAGTAGCAAGACCATTATTGCAGCTCCCTTACCACTGACCGACTCTATCGTTGTTACGGGAATGGTAGAGATAATGCAGGTAGGAAATGTGTTATTTTGTTGTTTTATTTATTATTTTACACATTAACTTTGTTGGTATTATTTTCACCTGTCTATTTGCCAAATGCGTCGCAAGTTACCTTTTTTCACAGTTCAATAACTTCTTGTTGAAGAACTCGAATTTACTTTTGGTAGCCTTTTTTGCTGTTACTCTTGACGTTTTTTGGCTTTTTATTTTCGTTGGGGTAGATGCATCTTGCGTGTGTTTTTGTTTTAAGTGAAATATCCAATGCTCTTGTTGACAAAAAATCTACAAGAATTTCATCATACTGGCAAACAAAAAGGGTATTTAAGGGTGCTTGAAACCTGACTTCTGACGCACCGGTCAGTTTCAAATACTTCAAAATTGTACGGTTTTGTGAGCATTATGAGTCTGGTCAATCTCTTCAGCGAGATAAGTTCTTCTATGACTTTTAAGCCGACATTCTTCACGGAGGTCCTTCAACCTGCAACTTCGCCACACTATCGTAGTGATCGAAGCCTTCTTCCCCATAATTTTTAATGCAAGGTTATCGTGATTTGCGGGATACCACTAAATGAGCTGTAGCGCTTCCACTTTTGTAAGTCTTATGTTAATTTTCAGCTAAACCAAGCTTCAATAACTAGCCGGCGAAGTGCCTGTTCAGCAATGCATGTTAAGCTGGAGCCAAGCATCTGCAGTGGAAATATTCAAACTCCTTCTATCCCTCATTAACCCTATAGCTTCGACAGAAGTCATTCGTTGAGATGCCATGCTTCCGCGGTGTTCTCTTATCAGAGACTGCACCGCTAATATCTCGATCAAAGGACCTAAGGAGAGAAGATTAAGATTGATAGGGAACTTAGATTGGTTCTCACTTAAGCGAAGCCAAATTTTCCGGACACCTAAAAAGTGGGTTCCAGTACCCATTTGGCATTGGCTTCCCGGTTAGTGCAGACATGAGGAAGTGTTTACAAGTGGCTAGAGGAGGAGCGATGTTCCTTTCCTGAAATACCTCAGTCTGTTCAGTGACTTTCTCGATGAGCCTCGATCTACATCACCCTTTGTTGTGCACCGAGAGGCTAGTTCGTGTAGCGACTGCGTGCAATCTATTGCGGACGTGTAACGGACTTAAGATTCTTAGATATAAACCCTAGAGCAGCCTCCTTAATAGTTGTTGTTTCTGCCTGAAAGATGCTACACCAGCCTATTACTTAAAGAATGCAAAAGATCTCTTGAGTAAATACCACTGCTCACTTTGCCATTAAGTTTGGCGCCATTCGTAAAAATGCTCTGAATTCAGGGTATGAAGAAAAGTTATCTCCAATTCGTTTCAAGTCGGGATTCTTGTAGAGAATTGGTTGTCGAAAGGAAGGGTCGGAGTAGCATTATGTAGTTGAAGAAAGTTTTCCGGAATGGTTTCTGGTGTCACTCCAGGGCAATACTGCATTCAGTCTAACCGCTTTCCAACTCGCCATAGAGGAATATTCGGAGGAGCTTGAGCATAACCTCTAGAAATTTTGTGAATGCGGAGGGTTGTGTTTGTGGCATTGCGGCTGACCGCTGTACTCTAGTTTCTGTTGCTGTACATTTCTATGCATAATGTGTGGTTTTAAGCCGCACATTTTCGCAAGACTGCTTCACAGGCATAGATGGTAGTTGGCGCTTAACCTTTTAAACGGTTATGGCCGTCCAACAAGGTGCGCCAGTCGCTTCTTCTATCTACCAACCGGCGCCAATTGGCCACACCAAGGGAGTTTAAATCTTTTTCCACCTGGTGCTTCCAGCGGAGTGGGGGCCGCGCTCTACCTCTGCTTCTATAGGCGGGTTCCAATAGGCATATTATCTTTGGTGAGAGTTTGAGCCTTACCTAGTTTAATGTTGATGTCAATGGCTTGAAAGGAGGTGTTTTGTAGCGTCTGCTGAATATAACCATTTCAGTATTTGCAGTATTCGTTTTGAAGAGAGTTGCAAAAGAGCAGTTTTCTAGGAAGATTAAATCAATCTGCTGAAGTGGGTCTAGATTCTGAAGAGGTATATCCATTGCTGTTAGAGCGATGTCATCAGCGTGAGCAATAACATGAAATCCGTTTCTTGGCCTCCGAGTTTCCCTGTCTATATTGTCGCAAATTTTTTCCCAAGTCCTTCTGTACCTTCTTGACTATCTTCTTAAAGATTTTACGGCATCTTTGTAAGCTTGCCCAGATCTGGTAAGCTTCGCTCTATTGAGGAATTTTCTGCTGAAAATTCTGAGCGTAGAAGTTCTTGAGCTCCACCATCGTGAACCATAAACGATACAACGTTAATTCGCTCATCAATTTTAATCAATTAATAAGTATTTGATAATGAGTCGCATTTTTTCATTATTTCGAAATTTTCGATATCGAATAACTAGGCGTGGATATTATCCGACATGGGTAAATATAAACTTTTACTACGCTGATAGTTTTTATATAAGGAATTCTTTATCTTTATTGTTTACATTATACCTTTTAAATCCACCCTTATCCGAATAACATTATAATACCCTTTGCACAAGAATAGCTGGGTATAAAAACCGTTCAATAATTACTCCTCTAGCAAGCTAAAAGGCTTAGAATATTCCCGCAGTAGGCTTATATGTCATAGGAGGCAACTAAAACCCATAGACATAGGCTTAGTCAGATTTTTTCGATACTGATGATTTTGATATATGGAAGTCTAAATCCATCGCGATTCTTTTATACCTGTACAACCAACCGTTATGCAATCAAAGTTATAATACCATATGTACAAGTACAGCTGGGTATAAAATTCTTATACTTCGCTCTTCATCGTAAATGATACACTAATTGAAATTTGCAACCAAAATAAATAATTCCCTGAATCGCAAAAGCTTTGCTCACCTACAATATTTAGCTCAAATTAATTTCATATGCAGCAAGTATCTACCTTTGAGTAATTTTCAGCTTAATTAAATAAAATGTTATAAGACACGACTTGCTGCTTATCAAATTCTTACACAAATTCAAATCTGCGAGGTCTCTAGTGCACATTGCATATTTTGTCTGAGTTAGCATTTTTATATGCATCACTAATGTGGAGTGCAAATTTTGACAAGATAACAACAACAACCTCTAAAAAAATATTAAATTACATTTCACTTAGCAAATCAGTGCAGCGCATAAAATTTGCATGGCCATCAAGAACATAAAATCTAAATCAAAAATATTGCCAAATCTTCGCACAGTAATTGCGCACTCACACTCACGAGCCACACAGTTTTACAGCCGCACTACTCGCACTGTCAAATATAAATCTGTTGTGATTTTAATACATTTTTTTATACTTTTGAAGTGTGAAATTCAATTTAAGATTTTGCATAAACGCTACTCACCAATACTGCCACATTTTTCTTGCATGATAAGGTAAATTGCAAAGTGCAAAAGTTAATACGAAAATGATGAGCATGCGCACCACACCACGCCGCGCACGCAATACATTATTTGAAGAATGTGACATGTGGTTGACGCGCGCTCGTTGATGTGGGTTGTGTGGATGCGGGTGCGGGTGCGAATGCGGCGACGAATGTTGATGATGTTGAATAAAGCTGTTTTTGTTGCTGCTATTTATGCTGCCACACTGATGGCATTATTTGTGCCATTGTTGTTATTGTTGCTGTTGCTGCCGGTGCGGCATGCTGATACAATGGGTCGTCAGAGTCCAGAGAGACCTGAAATAGACGAAGAAAAAGGTAATTTATTGCGTATTTGATGAAATTTAAAGTTTAAAGAATAAGCGATATTAAAAAAACAAAACACAATTTTAAGATATTGTGAGGATAAATCCCCCAAAGTAACTTTTTAATAATCATCTGGTAACATTGCGATATTGTTGCTCACAATGATATTTAATTGTGAATATTAAAACAGAATGAATAAAACATAAACATAATACGTCATGAGATATTGTAATGTAGTATGTAAGAGTGAACCAGATATATGTGGGGTGAAACATGAAAAATGACTGGCAATGATGACATTGGCATTTTTCATGTTTCACCGCAATTCAATATATCATCGGCAATTTACGAGCAAGACGTGCTCAAGTTTTGTGATTTTGACTTGCGAATTTTTAAAAGAATAAAAAGTTATTCTCAACCTAAAAGTGTAGTTTCTTTTTTCATTTTAATGAAGCATCAAGTTTGGCGTAGGAGACCGCCCCGCAATTGACGCTATCCAACACACAATGGCCACAATCTGGAGG
>JARSSU010043863.1:0-21232 GCA_029619165.1 Eurosta solidaginis
CGAATGCCCTGGGTTCACACCCCTGGCAACAACATCAAAATTTTAGAAATAAGGTTTTTCAATTCGAAGAAAATTTTTCTAAGCGGGGGTCGCCCTCTGCAGTGTTTGGCAAGCAATCCGAGTGTATTTCTGCCATGACGAGTTCTCAGTGAAAACTCATCTGCCTCGCAGATAGCCGTTCGGAGTCGGCATAAAACAAGTAGGTTCCGTCCCGCCAATTTGTAGCAAAATTAAAAGGAGCACGACACATATTGGAAGGAAGCTCGGCCTTAAATCTCTTTGAGGTTATCGCGCCTTACATTTATTTATTTTAATTTTTAAGAATCGGATACTTTTCCAGAAACAGTTATTTTTTCAAAACCGGGTAATTTTTTTTGTTTTTATGAACTGTGTTTATTCTTTACTGGCTCAAAAATCGTATAATTTGGGTAATGATACTTTGTTAACGGACCTTTTACTAGTTTGAAACGGATACTACTCGAACCGGGTACTGTTTAGAACAGGGAGCTTTTCATAATCGGTACTTTTTCAGAACCGATTACTTTTGGAACCGGCGACTTCTTTAGAGCCGAGTATTTCTTTAAACGCGGAACTTCTTCAGAACCAGTATCTACTTTTCAGTCCGGCGTACTTTTTACAACAGGGAACTTTTTAAAACCGGATACTTTTTTCGAAATCCAGTACTCTTTTGAACCGGATATATTATATGAACCGGGTGCTTTTTCAAACTGTGTACTATTTGAAAATCAAATACTTATTTAACACCCGGTAAGCACTCGGCCAATGAATGCACTTAAAGTGGTGTAATATACAACCAGTAATAAACCGCTAGATCTTAGTCCAAAGAGAGTTGCATACCCACAAACCAGAGATTGAAAATAATTGTTAAAAATATAATTTTTTTTTGTATTTCAATGTAAAAAAACTATAAAATGTAAAACAAAAACCTTAAATCAACAAAAAGGTGATTTAAAAAAAATTTTTTTTGCCTTTCAGCAACACAAAAATTTTATTTTTGAACATAAAGTAAACCAGAAGCTTATGGTTAAGCTTTACAAGTGATAGTTTTTCAAGCGTTTCGTCGCTTATGTTGACCTTTCATCCAAATGAACTTCAAAGAAGAAATGATCTTTCTACTGATACTTGCGTAGCAGGGAGACCAAGAATGACTAAGGCTAATTCAAACAGCTCAGGATATGCATAGCTATATTTTGATAATAAGTAAAAATGTCTTCATATACCGCCAAGCGCGTATGAAGGCTTTCAAAATTGTCAATTTCAGCAAATATATTAGTAAGTTCGGAAACTTCATGATGAGAACTACAGCTACTATATTTTGAGCATCTCATCCAAACAGGTACTGAGTTGCGAGCTTTGGTGAGCGTTTATGAGCTCCTGGTCAACAGAGAGGCATATTTTAGCATTTTCTTTGCGCTCTGATGTATACAATACATATAAATTTGCTCCAGCCTAATATCATATTGCTCAAGAGTTTCCAATGCCGTCCTTTTTTATTTTGTCCCAGTGTGCGGTGTGACGTGGCGTGGCACGGCCACATGTTGTGATGGTAGCGTGTTCCGCCTACCACACCGAAGATTCTGGGTTCCCTCCCCGGGCAAAGCAACATCAAGATTTTAGAAACAGTTTTTTCAACTAGAAGACAATTTTTCTGAGCGGGGTCGCCCCTCGGCAGTGTTTGGCAAGCACCCCGAATGATTTATCTCAGTGAAACTCATCGCCCTGTCACGCGACCAATTTGTAGGAATAATTATAAGGAGCACGACGCAATTGGAAGAGAAGATCGGCCTAAAACCCCTTACATATACTTATTAATCCATAACATTATAGGAGTTGATTGATTCATATTAAGGCTTTGAGATGGGAACCACTAGCTCCCTCAACCCTTCACTGTACACTGCGCAAAGGCCACCCATCTTTCGTTACAAATTTTTTAATGAATTCTTAAAGGACTCTGGTTGTATAGAGTATGAAATTTTTATTTTCTTTGCGGTTCGCTATTTTCAAACTACCCCTGATATAATATGGGTTTCCTGGCCACTGTGACTCTCAGGAACTGCGCTGCGGATGAGCCAGCGAGGGAAGGCCCACCTGCAAACATACCTCGCTGGTTGGGCCAGTCTCCTCTAAACACCGCCTGCGATCTCTTTTCACGGATCAGCAACGCCAGATGGGCCATGAACCTACATGTAGTATATCCAAGCAAATCTGGCCTAAGCTGGATGAAAAGAGATCACAATCGGTGATATTGTTAAACCGTATCTCCTATAAGCCACTTGTGGGCCTTCTTACACGACACTGGTCTCATGGGCACTCACGTGCCTATATGGGCTTGCAGACAATAACTCTGACAAGGAGGGAGATAGAAAGCGTAGAGCACTATCTGTGCCACTGTCCCGCACTGTCAAAAACAGATACCGATGCCTCCACAGACACTCCTTTGGGTGCCTTGCGGAGCTTGAATCTACAAAACAAACGACATCTTGCGTTTCATTAGGCAAACACGTGGTTTAGCCTCACTGGGGTCTAAACATTCTTCTTAGAAGTAGGGAATAGGAAATAGGGGCCCGCGTGGTACCACACGGGCCACAATGGCCTACTGAGTCTCCGCTTGGACAGCGGAGGCAGCCACTCCAACCTAACCTAACTACCCCTGAAACCGTCGAGAAATCTTCCGTGCTGCGTTATTATGTGTCGTTTTAAATTTGTCAAATTTTCTTCGTGGAAAAATGACGTTGAAAAACAACTGAGCTCAGTCGAATTGGAAGGACCTCTCCGAGCCGTCGAAACTAAACGAGGTTTCAGACAGGGTGACGCCCCTATCTGCGATTCCTTTAATTGATGCTGAGAAAATTATACTAGCTGCAGAACTTAACCGCACTGGAACATATTGTAACGATTTTACTTGCAATCCTCTTATTTGCAATCCTCTGCTAAGTTCGAATCACTAAACTGTGAATAAATAACTCCAATTTGTAATACTGCAAATGGCCTTTATTAAAGTACTTCACAATAACACTCAAACTGTGCAACGAATAGCTTGCTTAATAACCAACTGATTGATATAGCTCAAATGAAATCTCTACTATTCAAAATAATACTGCTCTTGCTCGCTAGATAGCGTCTTAGTCGAAACTGCTTGACAACTCAAATCAACTGAATTCCAGCGCCTCTACAATTGCCGCCTTTTATACTCTTGATTTCACTTCGCATCTTCTAGGCGCTTCCAGAATCTACTAGTCCAGCAGCTCTCAAACTTCTCAGCTGTAACTACAATTGCACAATTTTATAGTTTTTCCATTGCATACTTATAGGAGTATCTCAGATATATGCATTGTTTGTGCTTGACTCTCCGCTGCTCGTATACGTACATGGTACATATGTGTACGCAATTATTGTTTCGTTTATGTAGATACATATGATTGATTATGGATGTGATTTCACGTCACTGCTTAGCATCGGCTTAGAGACGATAGCATCGCTCAGTGCTGCCTACCATTCGTTACACTGCCCTCCACTAAGTCTGATCGTCCCGATCAGACAAATCTCTCGATCTAAACGTTGCCAGCCTTTCCAAATGGACCACTTTCATTTTGGTTCGTGGTTTACCGATGGTTTTGTATGCGGTACACTACATCGTTGATCCGTTTTACAACTTTGTATGGGCCTTCCCAATTACACTGCAATTTCGGGGACAAACCTTTTTTACGTTGTGGATTGTATAACAGCACCAAATCTCCTTCCTGAAAACCTTCTGATTAATTGCTTTATCGTATCTGGCTTTCATCTTGTCACTCATAATCTTTGTTCGTTGCCTTATCAGATCATGTATTTCTCTTCTCTTTTCCAAACACTGTGGATTTCTTGACATTCTCTCTGATTGGATCTCCCAACTTCAATCAGCTGCGTCTAAGGTATTGCCAGAATACTTTGCAGGGGTTTGGCCCGTTGTCTCATGCATGCTGATCGGTAAGCTCAAAATAATGGTAGCGGGTATCTCACTCTTTCCTTAAGTGCTCCGCCATGTTCTATTGAATGTTCTACCTCTGGCATTTGCTGAAATAATCCATAACTACCAGTACATATTTGTTTCCGCCGTTGCTAGTAGGAAATGGACCGGCGACATCCACAGCGATCCTTTCAAATGGCCACCTGAGTTATATTGCTCATCTGGCCATGACTTCGGGTTCTGGGCCCTTTCGCTCTGCTGCAAACCTCGCAGTTCGCAATCCACTCTGTGACCGACTGACGGCAACCACCCCATAGAATCTCTGTTAATCTTCTCGAGCGTCTCGTGATTCCAAGATGACCTCCGCTTGGACCATTTGTCAGCTCGCTGAGCACGTCAGGAATCCTCTTTCTGGGAACAACTATCAGTTTCTTCTTGCATTTACCATCCTCACTCTCCCATACTCGATGAAGGCAACCGGATATCAATTCTAAACTGTTCCACTGTGCCCATATGACTTCGCAATGGGACTCTCTGCTGACATCTCTTCTCTGTTTGGTCTTTCGTTTCGTTCGAGCCCTTGCATAACACGTGACAGATCTGTATCTTCTAGCTGACACTTTCTTAGCTGTTCCTTGTCCCATTCATCTGTACATGTTATAGTCATTAGCCGGACATCTATAATGTCTTCTTTAGCCTCGGCTTTTGAACAGTGCTTGCATTCCAAACTACATGGTCTTCGTGACATTGCATCGGCATTTCCATGGGTACTACCTTTTCGATGCTCAATGGAAAAGTCATAACTTTGTAGTCGCTCGATCCACCGTGCCAATTGTCCTTCCGGATTACGGAACTGCAGAAGTCCATTTTAAAGCTGCGTGATCTGTCCTGACTCGGAATCGCTGGCCGTAGAGGTATTTGTGAAAATGTTTAATGCACTCTACCAATGGCCAACAGCTCTCTCCGCGTAACGCAGTAGTTTCCTCTCTGGTTTTCCAATCGAACGGCTGTAATATGCAACTACCTTCTCCTGTCCATCGACCAGTTGTGATAAAACGCCTCCTATAGCATATCCACTCGCATCTGTATCTAGAATAAATGTTGCTCCTGGAATCGGATATGCTAACATTGGGGCAGTGCCACGCTCCTTCAATGTTTGGAAAGCCACTTCTTGCTCCTTCTTCCATTCAAAAGCTTATTTTTTCTTGTAAGCTCATGGAGACTATGGGCTACGCTGGAAAAATTTGGTACAAATCGGCGGTAATATGTGCACAGCCCAAGGAAACTTCTTAATTCATGTAGGTTCTGTGGTCTTGGCCAATCCTTTACAGCCTCTATCTTTTCGTTCGCTGTGCAGATGCCCTCTGTCGTTACCTTGTGACCCAAATAATTTACTTCCTTTTTAAACAGCGCACACTTTTTGGGACTTAACTTCAGACCAGCGCCAGCTATTCTCTGGAAAACTTCCTCCAAATTCTTAAGATGTTCATCAAAGTTCTTACCCAATACGATGATGTCGTCCAGGTACACCAAGCATGTTTTCCAATGTAGTCCTTTCAGTACCTGGTCCATGAGTCTCTCAAAAGTAGCTGGTGCATTACAAAGTCCAAAAGGCATCACTGTAAATTGCCAAAGACCATCACCGACACTGAAGGCTGTTTTCTCTTTATCTTCCTCCTTCACCTCCACTTGCCAGTAGCCGCTTTTCAAGTCTAGCGTGGAAAACCTTTTCGTACCAAATAGCGAGTCCAGAGTGTCGTCAATTCTTGGCAATGGGTAGCTATCCTTTTACGTTACGTCATTCAACTTCCGGTAGTCCACGCAAAACCTCATTTTTCCATCCTTCTTCTTTACAAGTACTACCGGTGAGCTCCATGGACTAGCTGATGGTTCGATGACGCCGCTGTCGCTCATTTCTTGTATGATTTGACTCACAACTTCCCGCTTCGCCAGTGGAACACTACGTGGAGCTTGACGGATCGGCCTCGCATCTCCCAGTGTCAATTTGATGTTTCACAACATTGGTGCGGCCTGGTTTGGAACCATCCTGGTCAAATATGTTCGCGTACTTTAGGAGCAGTTGTTTTGCCTTACTCTGATAGGCTTCCTCTAGCCCCTGCGTCCATGCCGTGATGTCATTTGAAAGATCAGTATTACTAGATGAAACGTGTTCCTGGAGCTGTTCACAGTTAATAACTACTTCAGCTTCTTGGCATCTTCCCAAAATAGCTCCTTTAGTCAGTTTGAGTGGTGACTTGAACTCATTGAGTACTCTTACCGCAATACGTCCATCTTGTTTTGTCATAGCCAGGGTTTTTCCTACAAGTATATTCAGTGGTGACTTATTTGCTGCTTCGACAACCAACAATTTGTTTGTCCCACAATCTCCATCAAGATGACTGCTTCGGGTTTTTGGTGGTATTTGCTGACTCTCTTCAACCAGCACTCGTTTACTGCTGTAGCCTCTTGTAGCCGAAATTAAGTGGTACATCCATGTTCTTATATCGCATCATCTTGCTTTGCATGTCGATCTTGATGCCCTGGTCGATTAAGAAGTCCACTCCAATTATGATTTCATCAACAATCTCTGCCACTATAAAATTGTGTACTACCATGACGTTCCCGATTGCGACTTCACATGATACTTCTCCCAGAACCGTGCTGTCTTCTCCAGTGGCTGTACGCAATCTTGCTCCATGCAATGGTCTTATCTTCTTGTTGACTAAATCCGCTCGAACAATGGAATGGGATGCACCCGTATCTACAGTCAGTAAACATTCCTTTCCATCCACATGTCCTCCGACAGTAAGATTGTTTGACCTTCTTCCAATTTGTGAGATAGAGATTATGGGGCATTCAATTGAGGGAGCCAGCTGTCGCCCCTTGCGGCTGACTCGCTTTAGTTTAACGATTGAGTGGACTTGGAGATTTGCTCATCTCCTTCAGCTCTGCGTTTACGGCCACCCACATTGTTGGAGCTATTGACCCCGGTGCTGCAATGTCGTGCAATATGACCTGGGTTGCCGCACTTGAAACATTTAATAACTCCGGCATTTTTCTGTTGTGATCCCTTCAGTGCTTCCAAAATTGTGTCTACCCAATCTGGTCTTTCCACTTCCACACGATGAGCTTTGTATGCTGGTGTAACGAATGTTAGCAGCACTGAGCGATGCTATCGTCTCTAAGCCGATGCTAAGCAGTGACGTGAATTCACATCCATAGATCAATCACTATGTATCTACATAAACGAAACAATAATTGCGTCTACACATATGTACCATGTACGTATACGAGCAGCGGAGAGTCAATGCACAAGCACATGCATATATCTGAGATACTCCTGAAAGTATGCAATGAGAAAAACTATAAAATTGTGCAATTGTAGTTACAGCTGAGAAGTTTAAGAGCTGCTGGACTAGTAGATTCTGGAAGCGCCTAGAAGATGCGAACGTTGAAATCCAAGAGTATAAAAGGCGGCAATTGTAGAGGCGCTGGAATTCAGTTTGATTTGAGTTGTCAAGCAGTTTCGACTAAGACGCTATCTAGCGAGCAAGAGCAGTATTATTTTGAATAGTAGAGTTTCATTTGAGCTATCAATCAGTTTGGTTATTAAGCAAGCTATTCGTTGCACAGTTTGAGTGTTATTGTGAAGTACTTTAATAAAGGCCATTTTGCATTATTACATATTGGAGTTTATTTATTCAACAGTTTAAGTGATTCGAGCTTAGCAGAGGGTTGCAAATAAAAGGATTGCAAGTAAATTCGTTACAATTGGTGTCAGAAGAGGAATTGTTGAATAAATTCCAGAGGACAACAAGTACATGGCAAAGTTCAGTGAATTGAAGATCCAGCAACTAAAGAAGGAGTTGGAGAGCCGTGGATTGAATACAAGCGGCGTTAAACTTGAACTCCAAGCACGACTACGAGAGGAAATGGAAGCAGAAGGATTGATGTGGACGAGTATATCTTTTTATCCTGATGGGGATGAGACAACAACAAAAATTTAAGAGAAAAACGAAACAAGGCGAGTACCGAAGAAGATTTAATGATGAGCTCTACGAGCTATACGCAGACATCAACATAGTCCAGCGAATTAAAACGCAGCGGCTGCGCTGGCTAGGCCATGTTATGCGAATGAAAGATGATGCTCCGGCCAAGAAAGAGTTTCTTTCGGAATCCGCCTATGGAAGCAGAGGTAGAGGGCGGCCCCACTCCGTTGGAAGGACCAAGTGGAAAACGATTAAAGCTCCCTTGGTGTGACCAATTGGCGCCGGTTGGCGGAGCGAAGGAGCGACTGGCGCGCCTTGTTGGACGGCCATAATCGTTTAGACGGTTTAATCGCCAATTAAGTAAGTAAATAAGTAAGGTTTTTTCTGAGACAAAAAAAATTGTTTTTTTTGTCTTTGAATTTAAGTTTTCAACCAACGTTGGAGTTGGCTTAATTGCATGCTATTTTCAAAACCTTTTAAATTGTTAATAGATATTTTCGATGTCTGCCACAAACATACAAGGGAAGCTTATATAAGCGTGAAATAACTCAAGCCGGAAAATTTCTCGTCATGTTTAAAAAAAAGAAATAAAAAAATCCCCCCGTTTATTTGGAAGACAAATTTTTACAGAGACGATTGTCACTCTTTTCGAGGAATATAAAAATATCTGCAAATTTGAAAAAATCGGTAATACAAAATTGATCTGTAGGATGATTTGGCCTGGAACGCCCCATCTCTTTGTATGCGTAAGTTTGTAAGCTTCTTTGTACGATCCAAAGTCGCAATGTCGTAAGGACGCAGTCATAGCCGTTGCCTGCCACGCAAACAGCGCACAAAACGTCCGTTATGCTCGCAAGTAGCATGCATACCAACTAATCTCGTACATATGTATGCAACTATATATGTAATGCGGGGAAAATGGTACATGTAGATTTGAATAAATCCAGAGGTCGAGTAGAGAAAATCTGAGTTTAGGGATGGAACCACCCACGCTTTAGACTGGCCTTTACTAGTAGCGTGATAAATTAGTTGACTTATTGACTCAGCCTTAAACTAATAATCCTAAAGTTATGAAAAAGAGACACCGAACACACCAACTCAACTTTTATATCAGATATTCAGCTCTTACCTTAAAGACTTTGTTCGTTATTGGGAGCTAAACGGAGCAAAGTACACCTTGGTCATCATCACCATTAACTGCCACATAAAGGTCTAGCGATTTTGGCCGTTGGGGTAACTTAAGACCCGGAATTTCCTTCCTGGTGACAAGTATTGGAAGCTTCAAGAGCGATAACGGGTTTTATGCATAAAAACAAGCATTTGCTCGGACTCAAGAGTCGCTGCAAAAAATCGTGCGATTAATACCTAAAGAGGATGGTCTGTGATTTATCACTTTTGTATACATTGAGGTATAGTCGATCCCCTCTAGATCCTTTTTGGGTACAGTTTGGTTTAGTCAGTTTCAATCTACCATAGCTTATTTTAAAAAACAGCAACAAAATGGCACCAATATGGCTAAAATGGAAAAAAAAATATACAGATTAATGAATAAAAATACGGAGCCCCATAAAATTATAAAACCAGTAGGAATTTTCCTATGGGTAGAAATAGATCTTGTGTACAGTACCGGTAGGTGAAGAAAAAGACAGTATCCGTGGTGGTACGAGAGGATTTGTCCGACAGTACCCGGAGAGATACAAAATGGACCTGTTGAACAATACCCGTAATGGCATTTAGGATATTAGAAAACAGACCTGTCCGACAGTACTTCTGGGAGTATAAGGAGAATTGGTGTCTCAGTAGGACATGCCAAAACAAAAGGTATCACTCCAACTCAAAAAGAAATCATTACTGGCTATGATCGCATAGATAGATAATTTATTAAGGATTGCACATCGACCATTGGTCTATAGTGCCCTCATCTCCATCACAGCACATCATCATCGACTTCCTTGATAAAGCCTAGTAGTTCTCTTCGGTTGAGGGATTGAATGCTCCGGCTGTGGTGAGCCCAAAAACTTAGCCTTACGCCTTGAGATTGTATCGCATACAAGAGAATATGTTCAGCCGTCTCCGCTGTTCGATCACAAAATCGGCATGTGTCATTCGATTGTATGCCCCATTTCTGCCGGCTATTGAGTCTACCATGTCCTGTAAGACTAGCTGTTAGAATTCTTAAGGTTTTTTTGAAAGGCTTATTATTGCCTTATAGTGAACTGTACTATAATCTCCTAGCATAACTCAGATTGTCTCAAACCTGGCACATTGCGCCAGTGCTCTTCTCACTTTTCCCTTTCTCCTAATAATATATGCTCCCTAATTTCATGTGGGCTGACCGGCAGAAGCGGCTCAGTTTCGTGCAGTCGCAGGCCGACAATACTACGTTGTGTGCTCATAATTCGTTTAGCTTTTCTACGCACTCAAGGACCAGTTTTGACTTTATTTCGAACACCGAACTTGCCTTGAGTGCGGCCTGGCTGTCACTGAGTATGGCGATTGTTTCATTGGAGTTTTCTTTAAATGTGCTCGGGTGTACTCCCAGAGGTATCTACTAATATTTCGTCTCTGGGTCCGAAGACTCCAGCTCCAGTCCCCTCTGGTGTTTTCGAGCCATCAGTGCACCATACAATCCTGTGTAGATGTTGGATCCTTTTTAGTTTCGTTTCATTCTATGAACCTTGTCTCCCAATTCCACTTTGTAAATTTTCTCAAATACTGCCTGAGGATATCATCTCCCGGGAGGTGAGAGATTGGGATGCTCTCTCTTAGCTCCTCCATGTTCCGGGATGATTTACCTTTTCCTTTGCCCGAGTCCTCCTTTGCGATATTCAGGAGGGTTCGCTGAATGAGTAAAATGAGACTTGTTTGGTTTTGCTGCAGAAACAAAATACATACTTACAAATTCGAGTCTGAGAAAATAACAGGGCCAGTATCGTACTGCATTGTTTACCTCATTTGTAAATGGCAATCAACTGTGGATATTATGAGAATGCACTGCTCCCAGCTCTCCTATTGCGATTCACCATCTGAGACCTGTTGTAATTTCAAAAATTATTTTCTTGTTGCCATTCAGTCCAAAGCAGTGTTGGTGACTAATTTGCCATGAGATTTCTAAGCTGACTTTTTTCCCCCTGCTTCACAAATATATGAAGTCTTTCAAATATTTATCAAGTGCTTGCCAAGATGCAAATTTTTTTTTCCGGTTTACCTCAAGATTTATCACTTTCTCACCTCTTTTTCCAGCCGGATAACTCAAAACTTACAGCGCATTTGCTACGACCAATGATCATAAGATTATCTTTTCCAGCATCGGGTTAAAGAAATAGTAAGATGAGGAGTTCTAAATATGGTTCGTGTAGCAAGTCAATCCGAATGATTATGAGCGTGTTACAGAAGAGGGTGGTCTTTTTCTTGAGCCCGTTATGCTCCAATTCTTGCATAGCCTGATACCATCCGATGACCGCTGGAGCGACTTGTATCACCCCTCGAACCTTTAGATCGGCTCGTCTGACTTACATACTATATCTTCTCCAAAGAATGTTTGGAGTCAACAATACCACAGAGAGCATCATATATATATGTAAATTAGCAATTTATGGTCACTGAAAATTGATTGCTGACTCGTAGAGGACATTCGTAACCCTGACAGCGTGAACGCTATTGCTCAAGGTCATATGCATAGCATAAATTCTAAATAGCAGTAGACAGGCAGCTCCTTCTTGCGTTGTCAAAAACTGTTTTGAGTTCGAACAAAATATGAGACGTGACGCTTTTCTTGACACCAGACCTCGGTACAGACGGTTAATGACTTGATTATTCTCTCTCAAATTAGGATCTGATTTGCGCTGACACCCCAAATGTTGGCTTCAGTTTCTATCAGAAGTTTTCTCACCCAGTAAAATATGACTCTAAGGCAGTTCTTGTACGTAGATACCACCACGTTAGCTGCCTCCCGGAAGAGATATCAACAGAGATTTCTAAACGGACAAAGCATCCTTGTTGCAATTTAGTGGATGTCTACATTTTCTCGCCTTTCTTGAGATATCGTAAGCTTAAATGGCTCTAACAGCTTCTCAATTTTCAGAACAATAGGACACAGGCTTTAGATGCTTACAGAAAAAATTGCGAGCATACTCAGTTTTGGGCGGAAAATTGTAGTAGCTTAGTTTACTGAGCTTAAATTGATCAATAGGTCCTGCGAGTGGATATCAGTGGACATTCCATAGCTCTCATTTCAAACATTCTTTAAAAAAGGGTGGATGTAGGGTTAAGAATATTGACGTTTTACTAGGACTACGTTCTGTTGTTGTTGTTCTTGTAGCGATAGGGACACTCTTCGAAGACCTTGAGCAGTGTTATCGATATTGATAGCTCTTTGCTGGATGTAGATCTGGTATGTTCCGGTAACGAGCGCCATCAAACCACCAGCCCGACCATCTCTGGAACGATTTAGTTTGACCACATGAATCCATAAAGGCCATACCGCCCTCCTACCCCCCAGATCCATGAGGAATTTGGGGTCGCCAGAGACTGGGCTCTTAAAGTAACAGGATTCGTCACGGGTAGGTAAGGTCGACAATTGGGTTGGAGAAGCTATATTTTGCGCTGACAACACCTTAAAAGGGTTGCGCTACAAAACCCCTTCAAACAATTTTATATTTTAGTCGCCTCTTACGACAAACATACCTGCCGCAGGTATATTCTAAGCTCCATAACCCTATGGGGCATTTCTACGTTCTCCAGAATGTTGTTATATAAAAAATTTATTTTCATTTTATATGGCTACGTTCTCCAGAAACCTGGTTATATAAAATTTAAGGTCTCTTCAGAGCGAATTTGCCTTTAGTCTGACTGGGGTTCACCATGGGCACCGGGCTGGATAGGTATATGTATGTTTTTTTCACAAGTATGATCTGCGCTCAACAAAGTATTATAACTCGCATGAGAAGTCACGTTGTAACTTACAGGTGAGACTCGGAGCGCTGCAGAACGGCGCTTCGGCAAGTCTTTCAACTCAATCTCGTCAATTTGCTTACCATTTCCTGCAGGCCCTCTACGAACCCGCACTTGTATTTAATTTTAAACGCTGTGCCTGTCTTTATGTATGGTTATTATTGTTGTTGTCGCTGCGACTGCTGCAGGTGTCTCACAAATAGAGCCCCATGGCAAAACACGACAATGGTCCCAAACAACCAAAATGCCGTCATCGCTGTGGCAGCGATACACCGAAGGAAAGACAGGCAGTTGTTTGCTGCTCAACTCAAAGACGGAGCCATTGGTCTTCTGAGACTTTGTGCATAACATTTTTTTTATTTACATTTTTCTTGGTATTTTGTTATCTGTGGAGCTTGGTGTTTTTAAAGTTGTTGTTGCTTTCATAGCTTTTGTCGTAATTGTTGTTGTTATAGCTGTCGCTTCAGCTGTCGCAGTATGTTGTGTGTTTCAGTTTTAGCTTTTGAAAAGAGAAAAACCCCAAAGCACTGTGACCACAATCAACTAGCTGGCGCGCATGCGTCTGCTTGACAACAACAACAATAACAACATAGAGGCAGTAAAAACGAAACCAAATGAGACAGGCAAAGCAAAAAAGGGGAACAATGTAACAAAGTGAAGTGCAGTGCAGTGCCGTTGCAACAATAAAGGGGGTGGCGGAGGAAAGAACGTATTTCAAAGCAGCTAAGCAGCTGGCCGACAGACAAGCAACAACAGATATTTCGATTGCACAAACGAAACGAGACCAGAATTTTGTTCCATACAAAGTGAATGCGCTAAGCAACAAAGGTGAAGTAGAAAAAAAAATTAAAATTAAAAACCAAAACAAAAAAAGAAACAGAATAGCCAGTTTCGAAAAAACCAAGCAAATTTAAAGCAGTAAAAGCAACAACACTTTTTAGTGTTGGATCCAAAAAGTTATGAAGAAAACAAGTAAGGAAGGCTAAGTTCGGGTGTAACCGAACATTACATACTCAGTTGAGAGCTATGGCGACAAAATAAGGAAAATCACCATGAAGGAAAATGAACCTAGGGTAACCCTGGAATGTGGTTGTATGACATGTGTATCAAATGGAAGGTATTAAAGAGTATTTTAAGAGAGAGTAGGCCATAGTTCTATGGATGGACGCCATTTAGGGATATCGCCATAAAGGTGGACCAGGGCTGACTCTAGAATTTGTTTGTACGATATGGGTATCAAATGAAAGGTGTTACTGAGCATTTTAAGAGGGAGTGGGCCTTAGGTCTATCGGTGGACGCCTTTTCGAGATATCGCCATAAAGGTGGACCAGGGGTGACTCTAGAATGTGTTTATACGATATGGGTATCATATGAAAAGGTGTTAATAAGTATTTTAAAAGGGAGTGGGCCTTAGTTCTATAGGTGGACGCCTTTTCGAGATATCGTTGAAGGACGACCAGGGGTGACTCTATAACGTGTTTGTACGATATGGGTATCAAACGAAAGGTGTTACTGAGCATTTTAAGAGAGAGTGAGCATGAGGTCTATAGGTGGACGCGTTTTCGAGATATCATCATTAGGGTGGGCCAGGGGTGACTATAGAATGTGTTTGTACGATATGGGTATCAAACGAAAGGTGTTACTGAGCATTTTAAGAGGGAATGGGCATTAGGTCTATAGGTGGACGCCTTTTTGAGATATCGCCATTAAGGTGGACCAGGGGTGATTCTATAATGTGTTTATACGATATGGGTATCAAGTGAAAGGTGTTAATGATTATTTAAAAGGGAGTGGGCCTTAGTTCTATAGGTGGACGCCTTTTCCAGATATCGCCATAAAGGTGGACCAGGGGTGACTCTAGAATGTGTTTATACGATATGGGTATCATATGAAAAGTGTTAATAAGTATTTTAAAAGGGAGTGGGCCTTAGTTCTATAGGTGGACGCCTTTTCGAGATATCGTTGAAGGACGACCAGGGGTGACTCTATAACGTGTTTGTACGATATGGATATCAAATGAAAGGTGGTAATGAGTATTTTAAAAGGGAGTAATCCTTAGTTCTATAGGTGGACGCCCTTTTCGAGATATCGCCATAAAGGTGGACCAAGGGTGACTCTAGAATGTTTGTACGATATGGGTATCAAACGAAAGGTGTTACTGAGCATTTTAAGAGGGAGTGGGCATTAGGTCTATAGGTGGACGCCTTTTCGAGATATCGCCATTAGGGTGGGCTAGGGGTGACTCTAGAATGTGTTTGTACGATATGGGTATCATATGAAAAGTGTTAATAAGTATTTTAAAAAGGAGTGGGCCTTAGTTCTATAGGTGGACGCCTTTTCGAGATATCGTTGAAGGACGACCAGGGGTGACTCTATAACGTGTTTGTACGATATGGGTATCAAACGAAAGGTGTTACTGAGCATTTTAAGAGAGAGTGAGCATGAGGTCTATAGGTGGACGCCTTTTCGAGATATCATCATTAGGGTGGGCCAGGGGTGACTCTAGAATGTGTTTGTACGATATGGGTATCAAACGAAGGTGTTACTGAGCATTTTAAGAGGGAATGGGCATTAGGTCTATAGGTGGACGCCTTTTCGAGATATCGCCATTAGGGTGGGCTAGGGGTGACTCTAGAATGTGTTTGTACGATATGGATATCAAATGAAAGGTGGCAATGAGTATTTTAAAAGGGAGTAATCCTTAGTTCTATAGGTGGACGCCTTTTCGAGATATCGCCATAAAGGTGGACCAAGGGTGACTCTAGAATGTTTGTACGATATGGGTATCAAACGAAAGGTGTTACTGAGCATTTTAAGAGGGAGTGGGCATTAGGTCTATAGGTGGACGCCTTTTCGAGATATCGCCATTAGGGTGGGCAGGGGTGACTCTAGAATGTGTTTGTACGATATGGATATCAAATTAAAGGTATTAATGAGGGTTTTAAAAGCGAGTGGCCGTTAGATGTATATGTGAAGGCGTTTTGGCGATATCGACCAAAATGTGGACCAGGGTGACCCAGAAAATCATCTGTCGGGTACTGCTTATTTATTTATATATGCAATACCACGAACAGTATTCCTGCCAAGATTCCAAGGGCTGTTGATTTCGCCTTGTAGAACTTTTTCATTTTCTTCTACTTAATATGGTAGGTGTCACACCCATTTTACAGAGTTTTTTCTAAAGTTACATTTTGCGTCAATAAACCAATCCAATTACCATGTTTCATCCTTTTTCGTATTTGTTATAGAATTGTGGTTTTTTTCATTTTTCATAATTTTCGATATCGATAAAGTGGGCGTGGTTATAGTCGGATTTCGGCCATTTTTTATACCAATATAAAGTGAGTTCAGATAAGTACGTGGATCAAGTTAAGTAAAGATATATCGGTTTTTGCTCAAGTTATCGTGTTAACGGCCGAGCGGAAGGACAGACGGTGGACTGTGTATAAAAACTGGGCGTGGCTAGAACCGATTTCGCCCTTTTTCATAGAAATAAGTTATTGTCCCAGAATCTAAGCCGCAACCAAATTTCACAAGGATTGGTAAATTTTTGTTCGACTTATGGCATTAAAAGTATCCTAGACAAATAAATGAAAAAGGGCGGAGCCACGCCCATTTTGAATTTTCTTTTATTTTTGCATTTTGTTGCACCATGTCATTACTAGAGTTGAATTTTGACATAATTTACTTATATACTGTAAGATATTAAATTTTTTGTTAAAATTTGACTTTAAAAAAAATTTTTTTTAAAAAGTGGGCGTGTTCTTCATCCGATTTTGCTAATTTTTATTTAGCACATACATAGTAATAGTAGTAACGTTCCTGCCAAATTTCATCATGATATCTTCAACGAGTGCCAAATTACAGCTTGCAAAACTTTTAAATTACCTTCTTGTAAAAGTGGGCGGTGCCACTCCCATTGTCCAAAATCTTACTAATTTTCTATTCTGCGTCATAACGTCAATCCATCTACCAAGTTTCATCGCTTTATCCGCCTTTGGCAATGAATTATCGCATTTTTTCGGTTTATCGAAATTTTCGATATCGAAAAGTGGGCGTGGTTATAGTCCGATATCGTTCATTTTAAATAGCGATCTGAGATGAGTGCCCAGGAATCTACATACCGAATTTCATCAAGATACCTCAAAATTACTCAAGTTATCGTGTTAACGGGCAGACGGACGGACGGACGGACGGACATGGCTCAATCAAATTTTTTTTCGACACTGATGATTTTGATATATGGAAGTCTATATCTATCTCGATTCGTTTATACCTGTACAACCAACCGTTATCCAATCAAAGTTAATATACTCTGTGAGCTCTGCTCAACTGAGTATAAAAAGGAAACAGAATAGCCAGTTGCGAAAAAAAAACAAGCAAATTTAAAGCAGTAAAGCAACAACACTTTTTAGCGTTGGATCCAAAAAGTTACGAAGGAAAAAATAATCGAAATATTGAGGTTTGTGTGTTGTTGGCATTTTTACGGCTACCAAAGTTGCCACCACGAAGAGGATGTTATTTGGCTGCGAGCCTACAACTTATAACAACAATACATTGCATATACAGTAATTGTTGTAATTGCAACGGCATGCAATTTTCAGGTATCACTTTCATGTAACGCCTCAAGCTGCTCGTCTTTTCTCAAGCCATAGATCCAACAGCAGTCGCTCATTTTAGGTACATAAGATAGATATCTTTCTCCTCTGACTACACAAGATCGACTATCATCCTCTTTGTCGTCATTGGTGTCATTGTAGCATAAGACCTGTATCGCACACGGTTACGCAGGCGCAAATGAGTCATGCGACGACACAGACAGTTAAGGCAAATGATATCGCACACAGATATCATCATACACAATAACAAAGAAACGAAACTGAAATGTGTGGACAGAAGTAGATTTGAACCAAAAATTGTGTGGAATAAAATTCCTTCAACTAAGTACACATCAAGACGTATTGACGCATAGGATCTTTATTCAAATAAAATATTAAAGTCACCAATCGTCTTAAATTATCCATAGACTTGACTGGTTACCAGACTGTGGCACTTGATCTCCTGCGCCTCAAAGGCTGTTCTAATAAGTTATAGAGACCTGCCGGAGCTCAAGCCTACAAAGAGTCTTAACTTCATAGCGGGATCTACGAACGGGTCCATACAGACTAGCTTAAATTAACCTTTATAGATCAATTCCCAAAAGGGCAGACTGGTCATATAGGATTAAAGCACATGATTCCTGGAGGATATCAATATTTAGCATTTATTCTGGATTTAAAATTAGCACAATACGATATTGAAATCTGTTTTATCACAATAATGAATTAGTATTGACGGTCGGTTTCGACATGCGTACAAATATTTGAACTTAAACTAAGCCATATCAATGCGAAAAGAATATGTAATTATCGTAGTATGAAATAAAGTTACACTATTTTAATATAATAATAAATTAAATAAACAATAAATGAGAAAATAGGAACGTAGTCAAGATAAAGATATAGATAGATATATATATTCGTGACATAATTAAACGCACATCAATTTTGTGAGCAGATATAGAGTCCAAATTGTTATAAACTAGCTCAGAATAGGTTCGACTGCCCTCACTAGATGGTACGGAACTCTCGCTCTCAACTAGAGTTAAGTACCTAGGCGTCGTAATAGACAACAAGTTAAATTGGAAAACCTATATCGAAAAAAAGTAGAGAAGGCGTATATCGCATACTACTCGTGCAAGAGAATAGTCAGCAGAAATGGGGACTAAAGCCAAAACTCATGATGTGACTCTATACGGCGGTCCTAAGGCCCATCCTGACGTACGGAGCCATAGCATGGTGGCCTGCCCTGAACAAGCAATACAACACTAAAAAACTAGACAAAATACAAAGGGCAGCATGCGCAGGGGTAACAGGTCCACTTAGATCGTGCCCGACGGACGCACTAAATGTTATACTTAACCTGCTGCCACTGGCCCTCCACATCAGATATACAGCGATCAGCTCAGCCATCAGGCTAAAGTCGCGGTGCATCGACCATTCACATCAATTAAAAGAGACATTCTCACCTATTTTGGGGAAATAGCAATCCGTGATTGGTACTCTACGGACACCTGTAGAATCACCAATCTAATCTGGCCAAAGTACAACCAGAAAAGAACCGATGGTCTACTAAATATTACAGGGCACTGGCCGTTTGGCCCGCACGCGAGTAGAATGGGTATCCCCTACAATGAGAGGTGTAGGAGCTGTTGACAGGAGGGTGCCGAGGAATCGGTTACTCACTTCCTCTGCAAACTTTCGGTCCCGAACTCTGGGCAACTATGTGTTTCCCGACTTAAAGGCGGTGTCAAACTGCCGCATCAAGGACATCAGTAGGTTTATAGTTTTAACCAAGTGGTTTGAGTAAAGCAATACGCAGGGTACACCAGCCAACATATAATTGGTTCCAGGTGAAAGTGCATTAAAATGGCGCCTACAGCGCTACTTGGGCCCGGCTCCATAGCCGGGCAGCACAGCAACCAACCAACTAACCAGAATAGGTTAGTATAGGTAGAATGAGTTGCATGGCTAATTTTTCCCTGATTTGAAAAGGCGTGTAGGTCGCAGTCTTCCGTAAACTACGCAAGGTACCATAAACCTTACCCACACCAGCGTTTATATGGTCACAGCAAGTGAAATTAGAGTTAATTATGTGTCCAAGATTCTTGACTTTATTGACAGTTTTTAAAGGTGTGCTCGCAATGCATATTTGAGGAATGCTAATGTTAGAAAGATTTTTCTTAGAAATAGGGAACACATATGATTTTACAGCATTAAGGCATAGGCCGTTGTCTCTCGCCCAACAAGATATTGACGTTAAATCACTATTAACTTTAAGACATAATTCACTCATATCACAGAAATTGCTAGACAAATACAGCTGAATATCATCACCAGCATGTGAAAGATGGCAACAGAATACGACTTTTCGGGAAGCATGGAATACATAGCCGAATGGAATCGAAAACGTTTTCGTAATTAATATCTTTTCCAGAGGGAAAATTTATCTACCGTTTTTGCAAGTTTTTACGGAACACTGTCTTATTTAACGACACTTAGAGGGACTAAGATGCTGTGTAAGCTATGAGAAGAACGAATTATTTATTCATCGGTAATTGTCCGGTCTTTAGCAGCAATCATGTTGGATCCTTTTAGCCCTGCATAGTGTTAATTTTAGTGTTGTGGTGCTAGATAACGAGGTATTAACATGATAACCATTCATAGCTCTTCTCATGTATGGCAGCTTGAATCACAAGTATGTCGGGAGACGGAGTAGTAGCATTGTAGCTTCATCCTGAACGCATCCTTAGATGTAACTTTTTGGAGACTTTATTGTGCTACATTGCCAGGTGGGCCCAATTAAAATTTACTCTCACTTTGTAGAACCATGTGGTTGTTATTGCGATTGTTGTTTTTGTTAAGTTTATAGCGATTACTGTAATTATTAATCTCTCTGCGGTTATGGGGTTAAAATATTCCGGTGGTAGGTATACCGCTCGTAAAAGGCCAACAAAATACCAAGAAGGCTATCCATCTTGAGTGGTAATATTTCATAAGAGGGCAATGCGGGCACGTGTTCTGCTTGCGCGACCCTATCATGGTCGAAAAAACTATACCTTGAGGAGCATGAATAGCCAGTATGTGACCTGATATGATGTATGCCGTGTATCTTATCTCCTTTCCTTGGGATCGCCTCCTCGTGGGATATTCACGGTACGCTGTGTTTCATCTCGCATTTCGGGTTTTCCTTAAATGCAAGGGAGTTCACTTATTGGGACGTTGACAATAAAGGACACTAAACGATGCTATGCAGTCTCTTCTCCACTGAAGTTGGCAATAAAGCAGTCTCACCTGACTAATGCGGTCACTTCAGCCTTCGCAGTAGATAATAAAGCAGTTGAAAGCTGGCAATAAAGTTTTCCCTTTATTCGCCAACAAGGATAAAGCAGTCTCTTTATCTGCTCTAACCTAAGCATTACTATTTCATAGATCTTTCTGCGCAAGATCGAGACAAAGTTGAAGATATCCCTAAAATGTTAGGTGTATCCTGGATGTAAATGTTGAAACGATGCCTATCGTTTGTCGTTAATAATTGTAAGAATGGGGTATGTGCTCACTTTTCTTCCTGAAATGTTATGAAATTGCGTTAGGCTATGCCGAACGGTTGGCATCGGATCTACAGTAAATGTGATTAGTGGCTGGAAACCTCTTATTCTACAGCGAACGGACATTTAGGAAAAGAAAGGAAAGACAATATTTGTTATAGATGTGTTTTCGACGAG
>JARSSU010043865.1:0-32368 GCA_029619165.1 Eurosta solidaginis
TAATATTTTACTGTATATAGTAAATTAAGTCAAAATCAACTCAGTAATGATATGATGCAACAAAATACAAAAAAAAGAAAATTTCAAAATGGGCGTGGCTCCGCCCATTTTCATTTAGTGTGTCTAGAATACTTTTAATGCCATAAGTCGAACAAAATTTACCAATCCTTTTGAAATTTGGTAGGAGCATAGATTCTATGACGCTAACTGTTCTCTGTGAAAATGGGTGAAATCGGTGGAAGCCACGCCAGTTTTTATACACAGTCCACCGTCTGTCCTTCCGCTCGGCCGTTAACACAATAACTTGAGCAAAAACCGATATATCTTTACTAAACTTAGCCCACGTACTTATCTGAACTCACTTATCTTGGTATAAAAAATGCCGAAATCCGACCCATAACCACGCCCACTTTATCGATATCGAAATTACGAAAATTAAAAAATCCCATAATTCTATACCAAATACGAAAAAAGGGATGAAACATGGTAACTGGATTGGTTATTGACGCAAAATATAAACTTTGGAAAAACTTTGTAAAATGGGTGTGACACCTACATATTAAGTAGAAGAAATGAAAAAGTTCTACAAGGCGAATCAACAGCCCTTGGAACCTTGGCAGGAATACTGTTAGTGGTATTGAATATATAAATAAATTAGCAGTACCCGACAGATGATTTTCTGGATCACCTGATCCACATTTGTTCGATATCGCGAGAACGCCTTCACATATACATCTAAGGGCCACTCGCTTTAAAACCCTCATTAATATCTTTAATTTGATATCCATATCGTACAAACACATTCTAGAGTCAACCCTGCCCACCCTAATGGCGATATCTCGAAAAGGCGTGCACCTATAGACCTAATGCCCACTCCCTCTTAAAATGCTCAGTAACACCTTTCGTTTGATACCCATATCGTAAAAACATTCTAGAGTCACCCCTGGCCCACCCTAATGGCCATATCTCGAAAGGCGTACACCTATAGACCTAATGTCCACTCCCTCTTGAATGCTCAGTAACACCTTTCTTTTGATACCCATATCGTACAAACATTCTAGAGTCACCCCTGACCCACCCTAATGGCGATATCTCGAAAGGCGTCCACCTATAGAACTGAGGATTACTCCCTTTTAAAATACTCATTACACCTTTTATTTGATACCCATATCGTACAAACACATTATAGAGTCACCCTGGCCACCCTAATGGCGATATCTCGAAAAGGCGCCCACTATAGACCTAATGCCCACTTTCTCTTAAAATGCTCAGTAACACCTTTCGTTTGATACCCATATCGTACAAACATTCTAGAGTCACCCTGCCCACCCTAATGGCGATATCTCGAAAAGGCGTCCACCTATAGACCTAGTGCCCCACTCCATCTTAAAATGCTCAGTAACACCTTTCGTTTAATACCCATATCGTACAAACACATTCTAGAGTCACCCCTGGCCACCTAATGGCGAAATTTCGAAAAGGCGTCCACCTATAGACCTAATGCCCACTCCCTCTTAAAACGCTCAGTAACACCTTTCTTTTGATACCCATATCGTACAAACATTCTAGAGTCACCCCTGGCCCACCCTAATGGCGATATCTCGAAAAGGCGTCCACCTATAGACCTAATGCCCACTCCCTTTAAATACTCATTACCACCTTTCATTTGATATCCCATATCGTACAAACACATTCCAGAGTCACCCTGGCCCACCCTAATGGCGATATCCCGAAAAGGCGTCCACCTATGGACCTAATGCCCACTCCTCTTAAAATGCTCAGTAACACCTTTCGTTTGATACCCATATCGTACAAACACATTCTAGAGTCACCCCTGGCCCACCCTAATGGCGACATTTCGAAAAGGCGTCCACCTATAGACCTAATGCCCACTCCCTCTTAAAACGCTCAGTAACACCTTTCATTTGATTCCCATATTGTACAACTAGAGACACCCCTGGTCCACCTTTATCGCGATATCTCGAAACGGCGTCCACCTAGGGAACTAAGGATCACTCCTTTTCAAATACTCATTAACAGCTTTCATTTGATACCCATATCGTACAAACATATTCTAGAGTCACCCCTGGTCCACCTTTATGGGGATTTCTCGAAAAGGCGTTCACCTATAGAACTAAGCCCATTCCCTTTTAAAATACTCATTATCACCTTTCATTTGATACCCATATCGTACAAACACATTCTAGAGTCAGCCCTGGTCCACCTTTATGGCGATATCCCTAAATGGCGTCCATCCATAGAACTATGGCCTACTCTCTCTTAAAATACTCTTTAATACCTTCCATTTGATACACATGTCATACACCACATTCCAGGGTTACCCTAGGTTCATTTTCCTACATGGTGATTTTCCTTATTTTGTCTCCATAGCTCTCAACTGAGTATGTAATGTTCGGTTACACCCGAACTTAGCCTTCCTTACTTGTTAATCTTCATTTCTACAAATAACAATTTAAATATAGCGAAGCGCTTTAAGGAAGCAATGATACAAAATTAGTAAAGAGCAAGCAAAACCGCGCCCTCTTTTAAAAGTTTTACATTTCATTTATAATCGCATAGCAAAACTATATCACCTCTGATGAGAAAACATCGGAATCATGTTGTTTTCAAGCAAGTTTTTTGGAAAACTGGGCATGGTCCTCAAACTGATTTAATAATTCTTAATAAGTTTTCAGCAAATCATTTGTTTCCCATGCGATTTGTAGTAGGTGCTAAAGATGCATCTTTCTTAGCTGGACTACTCTTTCCCCTGATTCTGCCACCTTTAGCAGAGGGTGCTTGTTACCATCTGTCATTAGCAAAGCACATGTAAGTGCAATCGCACAGTGACCTGTGATTACGCCCGTAAGTATTCTCATTGCCAATTTGTTTAGTTTGAGAACAAAGCTCGTTCCTTGCCTATGGAAATCTGACCGTTAGAGTCTAAGATCTCACAATCACCCCAATCGCTGCACAGCAAGTTCGTGGTACTACAGCATGTTTCTCAATTTACTTAAAGAGAAAAACAGTGGTGGTTGTACGGAGCAGTTCGCCTTGTTTATATCCATAATAATTAGCAACGGTATTCTTATCGTTTAAGGAACCATTTACACTATCAGAACTGGTTACTTTTAAAAACCGTCTGCTTTCTTAGAACAGTTGACTTTATCAGAACTGGTTGGGTTTTCAGAATCCGCTACTTTTTCTTTCCTAGTTACATATGACACCTTTCACCTCACTCTGCCTACATCTTTCAGGCAATAACAAAGCAAAGTGCTATGGAATGTAGATCCCTGGTCTACATGAAGTCTTCTTCTTCTTTTAGCGATAAGGAGACTTCCCATATGTTGGTGGGAGTTTTATATTTAACGCTCCGGAAAATAGCCCATTAAGCCGTTAGCCCGACTATCGCAGGAACGATTTGATAATAACACGTTGAACATTTTAATTTGTCCAACCACCTCCTTCCGTGACGAGCCAGGGACTCGCCTGCTGAAAAAAAAGATTCGGTAGGTGGAGTCGGCCATTGCATTGTACTTCTTTGTGGGGGGTTTTTTCGTTAGCCGAGGTAGCACTCAGTAAGTCCAAACAGACCACTAAAAAAGAAAGGTGGACGAAAAATCGACGCTGATGATGGCACAACGCGGAAACCGGTTTGTCTCGAAACCAAATTGACAAGGGATGACGGAAAATCGTTCCAATATACATCACTAAAAAACACAGTATTTGTATGATGGGATCGAAAACAAATACACACAGATTGAAGCTCGACTGTTTTGAGGCCCACTCCTACGGCTGGATAGTTGGTGATTGGCTGCAATTGTGTAGATGATTGCGGTAGTGTCATAAATGGAGGTAGACTATCTCACTTACAACATGGCTTCCGCAAAGGCTACTCCACAATAGGCGCGAGGTTACAAATGCTGTGAGAAAAGCCGAAACGACGTGTGTGGCCGACGTGAAAAGTGCCTTCAACTAAGCCGAAATTCTCGTTACCCTAAAACACTCCTTAGAGAAGTCCCTCTTTCAACTTGTCATAATAAGGGACTGCCTAAAAATCGGTGGCTGGCGTATGAAACAAATAAAGGCCCAAAAGAGGTGAGTCCAATGCCAGCATTATTTCTTGCAAATTCCGGAAAGCACTTTTTCTTACGCTGTCGCAGATGACGTGGCTGCCGTAATTACACCAATGAACTGCAAGCTGGTACGGCTTAAATTAAGTCAATGTGCTGGGTAAAGAGATGAACTGATGATAATGCACTTCAGCTAAGGACAGCGAAAACTGAGGATGGGATTCTCAGACCATAACTATGATAGTTGGACACCAGAAACTAGAAACCCGTAGCTCCTCGTAATACTTCGGGCTTGGTTAGATAGCAAGCTAACCTTCATGTTCAAAGAGCCTGCGGGACGACTACGCAGCCTATAGATGTAGCTGTCATGTAGGCGCGAAAACAATCTAATCTACGCAGGCTACAGCAATAGAGCAGCAGTGCTGTTGTAATGTAACACACCTCGCTTATAGAACATGGTCGGCTGTGCATGCTCGCGTTATCCGGGCCAAAGCTCGTCGGATTGGTGTGGGTCCTTGCCGCCACTAAACCACCTATGAACTCGTTATAATATTATGAAAGTCATGCACTTCTTTAATAACAACAAAACAAAAAAATTTCTTCCCCAATCAAATCCCATAAATACTTAAAAACGGAAAGACTGCTCGGATGAAGGTCCTCTAATTATCCCAGGAATGCCATTGCTAAACAGTCTCCTTCTCTTCCCTACCCATCCATAAAGAGATACACAGATGCATCACCAACCCAACCATACTTACGAACTTAAGGTTTAATCCATCTCACAAAATAAGTTTGAATTTACGAACACATATGTATTTCCAATTCAAATACAAAAATCTTTATTAACAATTTTATGATAACCGATTTCATGTCTAAGCTTTAAATCTTAAAGTTTAAATAATCTAATTTTACTGATTGGTAAGGCCATTTATATAGGAATTAAATCGAAAAAGTTAACATATCTATATATGTAAGGCCTTCCCAAATTTAAATGCTTAGGTATATATATGTATGTACATATATTATTAAAATTATTTAGAGCAGGGCTATTCATTTCATAGCACAATTGTGCCCTCTCAATTCACACGCATATGATTCGCTCTGTCGTCGTTAATTGAGTTATGCGGCAGTTACCCACCGACGTGTGCCGTACGTACGGACGTTTGTCGTACGAAACACGGTTGACCGAACTCTCAAGCCCGTAGGTATCAATGTGTGCGTCTGTGTACATGTACATAACATATTTGTATGTGTATTGTTTACAAATAAGCACTGTTGCCATTGACCATTTTGCATGTATGCTTATGGAAACATCAACTTTTTCCAATTTAATTTTTGATATTGTAAAAGGCCGGAATAAATATTAAATAAGTATAAATAGATTACATATTTATAATCTGCACTTTTACATAATTATTTAGAATTATTTTCACAATTTTTCAAACTTTAATTAGGTGTTTTTGCATAAAATTGCAAACTGTCAAAAATTAGCGCACAAAATTCTACTAGGCAACTCTGTCTAGTGAGAGATCGATCAGCTGGCACGATCTTACGGAAAAATCAAAATTGTTTTGATTTCTACGTTCCGTGCTACGTACGTACGGGCGTTGCACGTCGGTGAGTTTTCGTTTACATTGCACACTCATAAGATAGGTCGTGTCAGCTGACACGTTTTTGGTACGTACGTTCGTGAGTAACTGCCGCATAACCCGCTCTTACGATGTACATGTGTACATAATATTTTACGCTATTTCAATTAGATTTTACTCTGACTACCGGCTTGGTTTTACGTACGCCAGTGGCGTAGTGAAATTTATATATAAGAGGGAAGCACTGGGTAATTATATTCCCGAACGTAGAAAATTAATTCAAATATATCTAAGTTAATACTTTTCAATGTATACACATGATGTTAATTTATTTATGCTTTCGTAAGCATATATATATATGTGTGTATACGCATATTTATGTATACATACATATATATTAGTACGTACTACATTATCTGAATTTGTATGTCTAGATTAGAGCATACATATGTAAATTATATGTTACCTATTCTATGCTAATTCTATGCTAAGGGATACTACTTTTTCTCCTTTAATATTATATTTTTTCTTTCTTTATTTTACAAAAATGTATGTCTTTCTTCCTATCTTCTAGACGTTAACATTTGTATCAACAAGTAAGGAAGGTTAAGTTCGGGTGTAACCGAACATTACATACTCAGTTGAGGGGTATGGTGACAGCATAAGGGAAAATAACCATGTAGGAAAATGAACCGAGGGAAACCCTGGAATGTGCTTGTATGACATGTGTATCAAATGAAAGGCATTAAAGAGTATTTTATGAGGGAGTGGGCCATAGTTCTATAGGTGGACGCCATTTAGGGATATAGCCATAAAGGTGGATCAGGGTTGACTCTAGAATGCGTTTGTACGATATGGGTATCAAATTAAAGGTATTAATGAGGGTTTTAAAAGGGAGTTTGGTTGTTGTATAGGTGGTCGCCTTTTCGAGATATCGCCATAAAGGTGGACCAGGGGTGACTATAATGCATTTGTACGATATGGGTATCAAATGAAAGGTGTTAATGAGTATTTTAAAAGGGAGTAATCCTTAGTTCCATAGGTGGACGCCGTTTCGAGATATCGCCACAAAGGTGGACCAGGCGCGACCTTAGAATTTGTTTGTACAATATGGGCATCAAACGAATGGTGTTAATGAGTATTTTAAAAGGGAGTGGGCCTTAGTTCTATAGGTGGATGCCGTTTCGAAATATCGCCATAAAGGTGGACCAGGGGTGACTCTAGAATGTGTTTGTACGATATGGGTATCAAATTAAAGGTATTAATGAGGGTTTTAAAAGGGAGTGGTGGTTGTTGTATAGGTGGTCACCTTTTCGAGATATCGCCATAAAGGTGGACCAGGGGTGACTCTAGAATGCGTTTGTACGATATGGGTATCAAATGAAAGGTGTTAATGAGTATTTTAAAAGGGATTAATCCTTAGTTCCATAGGTGGACGCCGTTTCGAGATATCGCCATAAAGGTGGACCAGGGGTGACCCTAGAATTTGTTTGTACAATATGGGTATCAAAAGAAAGGTGTTAATGAGCATTTTAAAAGGGAGTAATCCTTAGTTCCATAGGTGGACGCCGTTTCGAGATATCGCCATAAAGGTGGACCAGGGGTGACCCTAGAATTTGTTTGCACAATATGGGCATCAAACGAAAGGTGTTAATGAGTATTTTAAAAGGGAGTGGGCCTTAGTTCTATAAGTGGACGCCGTTTCGAAATATCGCCATAAAGGTGGACCAGGGGTGACTCTAGAATGTGTTTGTACGATATGGGTATCAAATGAAAGGTGTTAATGAACTTTTTCATTTTCTTCTACTTAATATGGTAGGTGTCACAACCATTTTATTAAGTTTTTTCTAAAGTTATATTTCGCGTCAATAAAACAATCCAATTACCTTACCATGTTTCATCCCTTTTTTCGTATTTGGTATAGAATTATGGCATTTTTTCATTTTTCGTAATTTTCGATATCGAAAAAGTGGGCGTGGTCATAGTCGGATTTCGTTCATTTTTCATACCAAGATAAAGTGAGTTAAAGTAAGCACGTGAACTAAGTTCATTAAAGATATGTCGATTTTTGCTCAAGTTATCGGGTTAACGGCCATGCGGAAGGACAGACGGACGACTGTGTATAAAAACTGGGCGTGGCATCAACCGATTTCGCCCATTTTCACAGAAAACAGTTAACGTCATAAAATATATGCCCCTACCAAATTTCAAAAGGATTGGTTCATTTTTGTTCGACTTATGGCGTTAAAAGTATCCTAGACAAATTAAATGAAAAAGGGCGGAGCCACGCCCATTTTGAAATTTTCTTTTATTTTTGTATTTTGTTGCACCATATCATTACTGGAGTTGAATGTTGACATAATTTACTTATATACTGTAAAGATATTAAATTTTTTGTTAAAATTTTACTTAAAAAAAATTTTTTTTTAAAGTGGGCGTGGTGCTTCTCCGATTTTGCTAATTTTTATTAAGCGTACATATAGTAATAGGAGTAACGTTCCTGCCAAATTTCATAATTATATCTTCAACGACTACCAAATTACAGCTTGCAAAATTTTTAAATTACCTTCTTTTAAAAGTGGGCGGTGCCATGCCCATTGTCCAAAATTTTAGTAATTTTCTATTCTGCGTCATAAGTTCAACTCATCTACCAAGTTTCGTCGCTGTATCGGTCTTTTGTAATGAGTTATCGAACTTTTTCGGTTTTTCGAAATTTTCGATATCGAAAAAGTGGGCGTGGTTATAGTCCGATATCGTTCATTTTAAATAGCTATCTGAGATGAGTGTTCAGGAACCTACATACCAAATTTTCATCAAGATACCTCAAAATTTACTCAAGTTATCGTGTTAACGGACGGACGGACGGACGGACGGACGGACATGGCTCAATCAAATTTTTTTTCGATCCTGATTATTTTGATATATGGAAGTCTATATCTATCTCGATTCCTTTATATATGTACAACCAACCGTTATCCAATCAAACTTAATATACTCTGTGAGCCCTGCTCAACTGAGTATAATTAAAAGAAATGAAATGAACTAACAATAATTGAAATTAGTTATTGGGAAAAGGAAAACCTGGTTCGGCACCGAATCACTCTCCGAGCTGCTACCTCGCTACCTCGATCCTGGGTTTGGTTGCTAAATCTGCCGATTTCAAAGACATCACCAAAGATTTGGAAATGCGGTTGGGATGGAAATTAATGCGAGTGGTTAATGTGTATTAACCTTTTATCCTTTTAGAAATGCAGGTATGGTCGCCGGTGTATCTGGCCGTCAACCACGCTACCGCCTACCGCTAGGCATATATGTGCTCGTTTGCACCAAATAATATATCTTGTACCTCATGCATTTCCACTGAATTCCGTACATTTGTCTGTGTATAAAAAATATGACATTGCTCAAGTATTCGAATTTCCTTTTATTTTATATTATGTATTATACATATGTATTATACATATTATATTATTCTCTACACTTTTTCGCGTATGTAGGTATATTAGTGTGACCGTTATTTTTTTCGTATTTTCACTTGGAAACCCCTTTATATTTATTCCAAATTAGAAAAAAATTATATATACAAAATTTTAGATCGTTTGCATAATTATTGTGCGTGCCTTGAGCCCACAAAGTTTGCTAAAAAGGCAATTTTTCTCACTATGGCTCGCTTTAATTGTTCTTAACTTCAGTAATATTTATTTTATAGAAAAGCTTTATTCACAAATATTCTAGGGACATAACTGATGAACAATGTTGCTCTATATTAGTTTTCTTTAACATTACTATTTAATACAGAAAAAACCAAATTAAAAAATAACAGCGAAATGTTCATATATCTTCGCATTCTTTGCCTGATGATTATTTATTTTATTAAATGGTGTAATTATAAAAAGTTTTGTAATAAAATCTCCTTCGTGCTCATAGGAAATTGTTTTTGATAGTTTTTGACTACTTGCAATATATATTGTTTTAGTTCGTCGTCTTTTGTGAGCATTGGGTTGTAGTCTTGCATCAATTTCACCGCTCGTTCAGCAGTATCGTTTACCACGTGAATGGCATTAACAATTTGAAGAGCAGTTTTAAAATTACTATCCGCAAGCCATAAACCTGGATAATTTTTGAAAAATGCTGTATTAATTTTAAAGCGAAGAAAAAAATTGTTTGTCTCAGAAGAAATGAACTGATCCATTCTGCCTCCAATAACATGCATAATATTTAAATTTGAATTGAGACGCGTTTTACGTCTTCATTTAAAGTCTCACGTCTCAATGCATTCATCATCTCTTTTTTTGACTCAACAGAAACACTGTTATCAAAAATTCTAAAGCCACACAATAAGGATTCAAGTACCATAAGTGGGTTTTAAATTTGTGTAATGCAACTTGAGATATATCAGCATCAATTTTTTTAAAAGAATCCAGTTTTTTCAAAATCTGGAAATCTTTGTATGGTGTTTGTGCAGCAGAAGAGGCAGAGAACCACATCTCAACATATATTGAAAAAATAAAAATACATATATTACGTAAAGCTTTCCTATCTTTTACTGCCAAATCAAATTCACGTCGAAATTAAAATATTTTTAAGCAGTATATAGCTTTTGCCATCAATCTCGCGGAGTCTGGCAAAAAAATATTAGTGTTAGCTCAAGAAACTCTCTGTAATCATCTCTTGGCTGTTAAGTTTTGATCGCATCGTTCACAAATTCAATTATTTTATCTTTATCTAATGTTAAATATTTTTTGACATCATTATCTTCCATTCCAGACAGGTAATTATTTTGGTTAATATTTCCCCATGTATTTTTAAATTGCCCAAATACTTTTACATTTGGGCTTTCGGGTTTGCTCACCTTACCTTCAAAGGCAAATGTGGTGACGGCAATGTAGCCAAAGAAGCTGCTTTTGAAGATTGTGTTCAATAGTCGTACAGGCTCCATTAAAACGGCTGTATTTACGACAGTTGTGTCTAACACCAAGGCTTTTATATGATCTTGAAGTCCCCATTCAAATATTGATTTACTGCTCGTAAATTAAAAAATAATACCTTCATAACTTCTTTGTTAGAAGGTAGTTTACACCACTTAAGGAAGGAGAAAAATAGCCTAACAAATGAATTGTTTCACGCAAAATTCTTGATGACATGTCTAATTACTTTCAGTGCACAACAATAAATTAAATGCAGTCGTCGTCAAGTAACAACAAAAATAATATTCTGCTCTGCGACTCAGTAAGAACTAACGGTAAACTGTTATAATATATGAAAATAACTAGCAGACCCGTCAGACGTTGTTCTGCCCTAAATTTGGTCTATCTCCATACATTTTAATAAACTTTTTCCGTCTAAATCTGACCCCCCCCTCCACACTTTTTCTTAATCCTTTTATTCACTCCTCTTTTCGCTTCATCTATCTCTATTTTCGTCTCACTCTATCTCTTTCTCAGTCTCCTTCTTCTTCCGTCCTTTCTCTTCTCTAAAGTTTTTCCCATTCTTCTTCATCCCTTATTACCACGTAAATCGAAGGGAAGTACATATGTAAATAGTTATGTGGGTATTATTAATCCATGTCTTTATTTCGGCTTCGCATGCACATCAGTTTTGCCAGGTTAATGCAACTAAATCGAATATCACAATGAAAATTACTTTAAATCTCTCGGCAACAACTTTCATTTGATATCCGTATTACACACACATTCTAGGAGTATCCGGGTCCAGGTTTTGCCCATATCTTGAGACCCTAGTCACCCAGCGGTATAAAAATTACTCTGTACTAAAGCACTCATCAACAGCTTCAAGTTTGATACCCAAAATGTAAAAACACATCCTAGTGTTACCCTGATGCACGTTTTGGCCTATATCTCGAGACCCTTCACAAATAGGTATGAAAACTACCATGTGCTAAAGCACCCACTAATAGCTTTCATTTGTTACCCATATTGTATAAACACTTTCTAGGGGCACCCGGGTCCACGTTTTGGCCTCAATCTCGAGACCCTAGTCACCAATAGGTATGAAAACTACCCTGTACTAAAGCACTCATCAACAGCTTTCATTCGTTATCCATATTCTATAAACACATTCTAGGGGTACCCGCGTCCACGTTTTCGCTTATATCTCGAGACCCTAGTTACACGCGGGTACGAAAAATACCCTGCATCAAAGTACTCATAAACACACATTCGATACCCATATTGTACAAACATATTCCAGGATTACCCAGGTCCACGTTTTGATCTCAAGACCCTATACAGAACGGGATAAAATTAGCCTATGTCTGTCTCCTGGTTCTAAGCTACCCCTCCACCAATTTTCAGCCAAATATGTTCATCCGTTACTTCCTCTTCAATCACTCTTTATCTATTTAAAAAAAACGCATCAAAATCCGTTGCGTATTTTTAAAGGTTTAAGCATTCACAGGGACATAGGGACAGAAAAAGGGACTTTGTTTTATACTATGTAGTGATGTACATCCATACATACTTATAAACCTACGCCCGAAGTTAAATGACGCAGCGAATGCTATATATGTACGTGTGTATGTGTCGCATCAAGCCTCACTCAAAAGTAATTAGCGCGGACAGTTCACAGCGAACAAACACACATACGCATTTTTTGATAAAAATGTTACTTTTGTTTAAACAATTTGGCTGATATAAGAAAGGAATCAAGTATTTTTTTTTATGCAGATCGAAGGCAAATATATCAGTTTTATTGAAAAGTAGAATTTTTTAAATCCAACCATCCGTTTATGAGTTATAGCTGTGTAAACAAAAATTGTCTGATTTTTTACTACATTTTGGCAATTTGCCACGCCCCTGTAATATATACCTTCAAATTATATTAACTGCACCATCTCACGTAGCTAAGCTTTCAAATGCAAAAAACCGATTTAAAATCGGAGCATTCTGTGTGAAGTGATGTGCATACATGGCATTTAGCATTTATTTTATAAGATTTATAGATTATATGAAAATATGTTCGTACGCAAAGAATACGAAGATATGTGAAAATTTCGCTGTTATTTTTTAATTTGGTTTTTTTCTGGATTAAATATTAATGTTATAGAAAACTAATACAGAGCAACGTTGTTCATCAGATATATCCCTAGAATATTTGTGAATAAAGTTTTTCTAAAAAATAAGCATTACTGAAGTTAAGAACAATTAAAACGAGCCATAGTGAGAAAAATAGCATTTCTAGCAAACTTTGTGGGCTCAAGGCACGCACAATAATTATGCAAACGATCTAAAATTGTTTACATCTAATTTTTTTTTAAGCTATTGCATAGATTTTATCGCGGGCTTGGCGACTAAATCACCGTAACGGATATTTGTCAAAAAAGATCCGAAAAGGCTCGGTGTTAGCAACAGGCCAAATACATAAAATTGGATCTCTATCATAAACAGCGGTGGGCACCACTACATTTACACGGTTACCAAATTGAGAATGTGTTAGTAAACACGAACGCGTAGCGAGCACGAAAGCAAAATCAATTATTTATTTAGTTTGATTTCAATGCTTGAATGGAACATGTGGCACACGCACTCTTTGGTACTCTGTTTTAAACGCGTGTGCGACACTTCCTCACAATACGACCATCGAAATCAAACTAAAAGAGCTGTCGTTGATTTTCACAAAGTAGCCATTGTGCTATCGCTTATCGTATACCCTGACGGAACGATACAAGGTGGCAGCATGGTGACATACCTACAAACGTAGATACAAGTTCCATGTACTTTGTTTTTGTAAATTCGATGGACAAATGTCAAAATCGTACTGCGACGAAAGTTGATGTATCAAATCAAATAAAAAAAGTTTATAATCAGCTGTCCCGTGCTGCCACCTTGTATCGTTACGCCATGTCGTATACATATATGGTCGTTTACAAGCCAAACTAATAAAACCGAACTGCGTTTTTTTAGCGCACGCAAACAACCGGCGTTTTTTGCCCTAACCCAAATAATCATGCGTTGCGACAATGTAAAGCATGTGCGCAAACGTCAAATCTAAATGTCACGCAGAACAAAAATTGGAAATCGAGTTAGGTTTTCACGCAGCAAATTCAATTTGAGTTGCTCTCATACAAGTTGTATGTGCATGAGACATTTTTGACAGAAAATGACTTGCGTGCGTTTATATTAGGTTGGCTTGTTAGCAGGTGCCAAGCTCACGCCCACCCCGGATCATAAAGTTAAAGTTAAAGGTAAAGTTAAAGTTAATGTTAAAGTTAAAGTTAAAGTTAAGGTTAAAGTTGAAGTTAAAGTGTAAGTTAAAGTTAAAGTAAAAGGAAAAGTTAAAGTTAAAGTTAAAGTTAAAGTTAAAGTTAAAGTTAAGGTTAAAGTTAAAGTTAAAGTTAAAGTTTAAGTTTAACTTTAAGTTAAAGTTAAAAATAAAGTTAAAGTTAAAATGAAAGTTAAAGTTAAAGTTAAGGTTAAAGTAAAAGTTAAAGTTAAAGTTAAAGTTAGAGTTAAAGTTAAAGTTAAGGTTAAAGTTAAAGTTAAATTTAAAGTTAAAGTTAAAGTTAAAGTTAAAATTAAAGTTAAAGTTAAAGTTAAAATTTAAGTTAAAGTTAAAGTTAAAAATAAAGTTAAAGTTAAAGTTAAAGTTAAAGTGGATGTTAAGGTTAAAGTGAAAGTTAAAGTTAAAAATAAAGTTAAAGTTAAAGTGAAAGTTAAATATTAACTTCTCATTTATTCAATAAAAGTAAAAAATTTGTTTTCTTATCGGTCACCACGCTTAAAAAGGTTAACTTGAATTAATATCAAAGAAAACAAAATGTTGCATAAATATTATAATTGCATAAGTTGATAATATGCAATAGCTTTACCGCGGCAGTCCCCGAGTGCCACACGTCCTTTTTATTTGGAATAAATCTAAGGGGTTTACCAAGTGAAAATACGAAAAAAAAATTGTCTATATAACTTGCGGTCACACTAAGGTATATACAATTGAAATTATCGTTGGAGATCTTTCATATAAAAATTAATCCGTTTTTTATAACTATGTTTCTTTACGCTTCCACTTTATTAATTTTTTTTTATATTATTTCAAATGTTCTGTGTCTATTCACTTCAATTAACTTCGCACCAACCGATCTGCTCCAACGCCAATATAAAAAGGAACCGGAGCTCTCTCCCCAGCGGAAGTTCGAAGTTGCTCTTTTTTGTGCAGGTAGTTTGACATCTCTCACCTGTCAAGTTGACAAACTTAACAAATAACGCAGTATCGTTAGTAGGGTTACCATCAAACACATAGAATGATACTACGATTTAGAGGGGACTTTTACGGTTTCATAAGTTGCGCTCACACTGTACGGAAGTGGGCCAGGGTGCTGATTTCCGAGTTAATGGGACCACTTGGAGAGGTCTACTATTACCTAACACAGGTTTGTAGTCCAAACTGCGTTCAATCTGGGCTCATAGACGACGCAGTTCATATTTTTGAGGGCACTCACAATGAACAAAAATGTCTCGGATTGGATGTGTGCTACGTGAGGAATATTCTTCTAGCGTACTACCATATCAGAAGTAATGCTAAAAGAGGTTCCAGACATGGAAAATACGCGAGCAGAAGCAGGTAAGGTTTAAGTGGATAGTTTATCAAGAGAAAAAGGATGTAGCACACAGGATTAATATCTCAGTTAGTGTCAATTACAACATTATATACGAACTATAGTGAAATACCCCCGACAATTCCTTATTTCATGCAACCACTAAGGTTAAAAGATTTAAATTTCTAGACATAATAAAAATGCAAATAAATATTTATGTACGAATGCCGATTTGTCTACAAATCACAAATAAATTTTGCCAAATTCAATTAGAAATTTTCACGAAACAATTTGCCACACGCCCCCACAAAAACCGCAAAAATTATTATCACACAGATAAAAGACACAAAAATTGCACATACGACAAAAACAAAATTTAGTGTTAGTCGAAAACATGACATGTCGCTCATTTTGTACAAATTTGCATAAAACAAATACACAAATAGTATGTATGCATCTCTTTGATTTCCCTCAAATCTCATGCCTTTTTTTGTTCACTTGTCCAATTGTGTGGTCAAAGCGATTAAAATCTCTGCCCAAGACGCAATGCCACAAAATCTTGCAAGCTATGTTTGAATGTATGTTGTTGCAGCAATTGCACCGCATGTCAGGGCTAACCAAAAATACAACAACAAAATACTATATAATACAACCAATATTTGTTTTGCGGTTTGTGATTGTTAGCACCGCTACCTTAACGCCTCTAAGCGCCAACCCGCTTCGTTCATCATCTGTTGCAACTGTGACTGCCACAAACGGCGCGTGTTTGCTTTGCGTGTTGGGAAGTGATGGCCAAATTATAAATTAAACACCCACAAGTACACAATTGACCAGAAAAAACATTGACATGTCTCATGTTTTTACTTTTGTTTTTAAATTTTTCTTGGATTTTTTTTTCTTTTTTACTTTTTGTAGAGGCTTTTCTATTTTTTCACCATTTACTTGTACTAAATTGTTTTCATTGTTTTGGTTTATTGTTTTTGTAAGTCAAGTGAAAGTGTTATTGCAATTTAAATGTTATTTCGCTTTGAGTAACGATTATGTTGTGTATATTTGAATGATATGTGGGCGTGTGAAGGTAAGGAAGAAATTATAATTTTCAAGTATTTTACAAAAAAACAGATAAAAAACAACAAAATAAATAAGAAAGATATTTTAATTAGCAGAAAAAAATATTTTTAATTATATTATTAGCATAAGATTTCTCATGTAAGTGAATGTAAATTTAACTTGGCATTACATATCTTCGAAGGGAACAGATCTAGCTAGCGAGGGAGAAGACGAACCCGATAACACAATCGCCGATGATGGAAAGCACGTTGCGGCAACCGACTATGCCGAAGCGAGAATAGCCCGGCTAAAAGATCACAAGGCATCAGGTCATGGCAGAATACCCGCCGAGCTGTTCAAACACGGAGACGAAGAGTTGGTACAGAGCACGCGGTTGATGCAAAATATGGTCGAGTGAGCGCATGATTCCAGATTGGAACTTAAATGTATTCTGCCCAATCCATAATAAAATCAACCCCACCAACCGCGCAAATTGCCGCGGAATCAGACTGCTTAATATCGCATATAAGGTTCTAGGTACAGCGTAATATGCGAATGACTGAAACCCATATTCAACAAATTGATTTGACCTTATCAGTGAAATAAAAGGAGTATTTGAAAGCGCAAAAAGAAGCGGCTTGTTGTGCTATGTCTGAATTTAAGTTCCCTGAAACGCTAATAAAGTTCCGCCAAATGACTTTGAACAACACCATCAGCTCCATACGATTTGGGAAGGACATCTCCGAGGCATTCGAAACCAAACAAGGCTTCAGATAAGGCGACCCCTTTTCGTGCGATTTCTTTAACATAGTATTGGAGAAGATATTCTAGCATCAGAACTAAGCCGTGAAGGTACACACTATTGTAAGAGCGTACTGATGATATTGATATTATTAGGCGCTGTGAGCTCTACTTTCTCTCGATTAGATAAAAAAGCAATTAAAGTGGGTTTTGCGGTAAATGAAGAACCAGCATTAGTTGCAAAAAAATATATTAGCTTAGAAATCAAATGGGATATAACTCTTGCGAACAAGTGCTAATTTGGACTCAGTAGGCAATTTAAAATTGAAGCCCCCTAGCATCACGTTCTAGAAGTCGCACATCACACCTGTCCAGATGAATGGCTTGAAGTCATTGGGTGTCGAAAGATGGTGAGATGGCTCTTGAAGTGTTCGAGAGAAAAGTTCTCCGAGAGATTTATGGTCCTATCCGCGATGCCGACGGTAAGTAAGGAAGAAGGTTATAATTATAAGTTGTATGAGCATTGCGCAGATATGATGATTGTGCAGAGAATAAAAACCCAAAGGCTTCATTGGGTAGGGCATGTTACGCGAATGGCCACTCTGGTCAAGAAAGTATTTCAGTCGACACCGTAATTTGGAAGCAAATTAAGGGGATACCTCGACTGAGTGGGAAGAAGCAGTTGGAAGAAAACTTGACCTGACTTGGTGCTTCCAATTAGCGTATGTTATCGCAAAACAGAGATAGCTGTCGTGACTTGTTTCAAATTAAGAAAGTAGAAAAATCTAGAAAATAGTTTGCATTGTGTTTTATTACACCTGACCTCGAGCCAGCTTAACTTACAGATAGAAAATAATTTGCAGGGAAAAATACCTACGCTTCAAAAATAATGAAAATATTCGTATATATGCCTCAATAAAAGGAAAGGCTGTTGGTTCTGTATGGATTTGCCTAAAATTCACGCACAGCTAAAATTGTGAGAGCGACTGTAATTTCACTCAGCTTCGAAGAAATTGCGGGGACTGAATTCCCGTTCGCAATCATGCTTACTATTAAGGTACATCAATTTTGTGTCACGAATAGAAATCGCTGCGAAAGGAAAGCCGCAGTTAAAAAACAACATTGTTCTTCCACAAAAAAAAATATCGTTATCTGTGTCTGTATCATTACAAACCTGTGGGTCTATGATAACAAACCGATTACACAACAATAACAAATTGGTAAAACTCCTTAAAAAATTGATAACTTTTCGATATCAAAACGATGACTTATCGATAACAAATCAATAACTCTTCGATTACAATTGCACACTTATCGATACCAAATCGAGATGTTCTCAATAATAAATCGCTATCACGCCGATAAGAAATTGGAAAAACTCCGATAACACATCGGTTATCTATTTACCGATAAGCAGTCGATAAAATTTAATAATAAATCCATAGCTTTTAAACAAAAAACCAATAAACATAAAAATCGGTAACTCATTTAGAAACCGTTGTTATTGATAATAAATTTATAAAACATTGATAACTAGTCGATAAGTCGTCCATAGTAAATTAATAAATGCTTAAGACTCGTCGATAAAAAAACCTTAGCTTGTCGATAAAATCTGTTAAAGCTTCGATACCAAATTAATAATACGCCATGTTGCCTTGCCTTGATTTGCTGTCTGATTTCGCCCCTATCAACTCTGTCACATACTTTGTTTCCACATTGCGCTACAGTGCACGCTTGTTTTCTGTCATCCCCTATGAAGCTTACCAATCCCACAAACTACGCCACCACTTAACCTACTTTAACCTTCTGTATTTCCCATATAGCACACCGTTTTCCCCCCTTCCATGAGGAAATATAGGCTGCATAACGAGATAGGGATGGAGGAATCGTAGGACAGGACACCATTTGCGGTCCTTCAAAATTAAGAAGCATGGCACAACTTCGGGCTTATGACTCTGTGTATGTCATATCAGGTACTCGCAAAGTACCTTCCAATCCAATGACGATATATACGGGTGCTGATGCTACAGAAGGAATAACATACCCATAAACTGAGAGTAGAAGCCACACCTTTTAAGGTATACAACTCCCACTAACTATATCAAGATCTCGATTGTTGTACTCTATCAACTTATACCCATTGTACCACCACATAATTGTTCCGTGTCGTAATATCCTGATCATGATACTGCAAATTAAACGTCCTAATAAGTACTTAATATGCTGTACGCCACAGCCGCGCTTCATATTGTGGTAAGAAATACAGTAGAGGTCAAATAATAGGACAGACACTGTACGTGTAATACACTTAATTTAGGGGTTGATAGCCCTTGCTCACTGATATCCTACCGCCCTTCTTTTAAAGCTGACTACCGGTGGTGATAAACCTACGTCGCAGGAAATGAGAGCAAATTCAAACATAAGACGTAACAATCCCTAGAGATTCCAACTGAAGGTATTATGAAAGACTATCGTACCTGGCAGACGCTTTTCTGTTCGAAAATGGTTTGCCTACATTTAAAAAGTGGTCCTTCCCACCGGCTATCACTCGCTATTTCATTCTCTTCTACTCTATCCTCCATCTCTACTTCTTCTTTCTATCATTCCATTGTACCGCTAGACTTCCTATAACTTCTCATTCTTCTTTCCACTCCCACTGACACTACCAGTCTAACTCTCGCACACATTCCCTTTTGCACACATTCACTTCTTTCCCATCTACCTCGCTCAGCTCAACTTCCTTATATACAGAATCTTTATACTGAATATCGGATACCTGCTCCAAATTCAATTGCGCAGAATTGAATTCTTACTGTCGCTATAGATAGTTGCATTCTGACTCTCTATTATTTTTGTTACAGCTACAACTGTCGTATGAGAATCTTACCATTTAAATTTTTTATCAATCTGTGACCCAACATTTCCAAGGCGAAATCTGAAATGACCTGGGTGATTTTCGTATTGAAATTATGTCATAAAAGTTACCTTCCTATTCGAAAAATGTGTTAATGCCTGCTTGTGCTTATGTTCAGTCATATTTATCTACTTATTCGCCACTTAACATGAATGGCACAAAAGAAGTACAAGTCTGACAAATAATCCGCCCAACAGTGGTTGTTCAAATTAAAGAATTTCCATATTAGCATATTACCTTGGAAATGAACATAATAACATTTAAATAAAATGCAACCATTAAATACAATCAATCACTACAACAACAGCAACTACAACATCAAAGCAAGCAAATGCCAGCGAAAAAGCCATGAAATAAAACCAACGCACGTGTCAACAGCTAAAGGCAACAGCAGTGGCGGCAGCAACAGAAACAGCAGCAACAATATGTAAAGTAATGGCACTGCTGCGGCAGCAATTACCACAACAACACCAATATAAGTATGGAAATTTGTCTTAAGTGCAATACTGAAAGAAAAATATCACCAATAAAGTTTCTCACCTGGCGGAATTTGAAACAACACACACGCACACATACATACATATCTACATAAAATCGATGACAATGATAATAAGTGTATGTAAGGAAATTACAACACAATTACGCCCACTGAATAATAACGTGGCATATTATTAGCCCTGCGGACGCGCAGTACTCGTATCTGGCGACTGCGCATGCGTGCATATATTTACATTGCGCTTTCATCAAGAGACGCCTTGAATGCTGCCAATACCTTGACATTAAACCCAAGTTGATGGAGTTAAGCGCTTACGTACAGGTGATGAGTATTAATTTGGAACTAAAGATACATAAGTGTGCTTTAGTTGTTGCACTTCTTAGAAGGACTATTGGAATCCAATTGAACATTGGCACCAAGGTAATGATTTATATCAGGGAATTGTCTGCTGCATAGTGCAGTTTCTACAGAATATTCAGAATTGTGACAGTGAAGGACTTTATCTGTAGAATAATGCTAACATAGCAACCAATGAAATTTAAGTGAAAAACGTCAATTATCCTTGCCCAAAAATACTACCTTTGACTGAGTATGTAAACGAAAAGTGAAGCTCTCTCTCAATGATTGAAATATTACGTTATGTAAAAATCTCATCATGCCTGTCCTGACTTATGGCATTGACGCATGTATTTCTATTGACAAGCGAGTTTGGGTTCGGGGGAAGGTGCAAACCTAAATTGAGAGAAAGACATCGGTGTACGAAGACTCAAACTCCCTTCAGCGTTCGAAACAGCCTTGGTTTTCATTTAGGTCAAATTACTGGCATGATTTACTACGAGACGGCCACTTAGTGCTTTAGCACCTAAGAAGAGGACCTACTTTAAACAGGTGTCTCAAATGGGTGCAGCTACCAGAAGTTATTTCTTTCGGCGTTGCTGGGAGCTACTTCATTTTCAAGGCTTTTAAGAATGGCTTCAGTTTAAATGTGTCGAATGTGACCGATCGCTCGAGTGAGTATCGTTAGGCACTCTGGTGTGCTACGCGTCACCATTTTGGTCGCCTGGTCTTAAAAATACATACTAGAAAAGGCTGCAGGCCTGTCAGAATGCTGCAATCAGAACTGCCACGGGAGGCCAAAGAGCGGAACATTAAAGAGCACAACGAAATGTTGAATAGGCAGGAACTAGGACATCCTAGCAAACAACTGCTTGATTTAGCCTCACCTCCACGGGGGTTAAGGCAACATCTCCATAATCACTATGATTAGAACCGGCACCTGCCAACATAGCTGTTTAATCCAGAAAAGCATAAGGAGGCCCTAAGCAAAATCTACACAGAATCGATAAATGCTTTTGCCAGGATGCGCCCGGTGAAGCCTTTTTATTAATATACAGTATCCTGCTTTGCAGAAGAAGTAAGCATACTACCAAGAGAGACCCGAGTCACCCTGGCCCAACTTCGTTCTGGATATTGTAACTAGTTAAACTCTTACTTGTACAGAATCAACTCCAATATACGTATGTATGTCCTGCATGTGATGTGTTCCCACAAGTCACCAATTATCTTTTCAACTGTAATGGGGAATGTACGCCTCTAACACCAATCTGCCTATTGGTCCGCCCCTGTGGAGACTGCCAGTTTTCCTTGGAATCCAATTTGACTGACAATTTGTGAGTAGTCGTGCCCATTGAATGGGGTGAAATACTGTTAATATTGTAGTATGGGGTTCACACTTGCTTTTTCCATACTTCGAGAGTAAAAGACAAAAACATGCCAAGCTCCTTTGTTGGTCCGAATTCATTCAGCACCAGCATTGTGTTATTAGTATGCCCAAAATTTTTAAATTCCCCAAGGCCTTCGAGGGGATGACTGCTTTGAATCCTTAATGACCTGGGAGAGAAAATAAGGTTTTATTAGGGTCGGTTCCCGGATATCAGGGACATGAAGGTAATGAACATGCAGATTACCTAGCAGGGTGCTATAGCAGTATTCTATGGTCCAGAGCCATTTATTGGACTCAAAAAAGCACACACCAGGGAAACCATAAGTAACTGTGAAACAAAACAATTCAGACGTGACTAGATTGACTGGCCAGGGCAAAGACAGGCCAAACTGTTATACTTCCGCAACTAAAGTATCAGCCAAACTAATTTATATAAGCAGGGAGGACCTAAGAACTCTCACTGGGTACTATACGGTACACTGTGGTCTGCGGTATCACCTAAGTTAAATCTATCCGATACTCAAATTTGTCGTTTCTGTGCGCTGGAGGATTAAACGTCGGTTCACACTATCTGCGAATGCGTCGCTCTGGTAAGACAGAGACTCTCCCATCTAGGTGGTGTGACTCTTAATCCCTATTTGTATGGAGTAAAAGCCTGAAGAGGTACTTAGATACATCAAAAGCCTTCACATACAAAATTTGGCTGAAAGGTCATGCACAACAGATCTGCACAAAGGTCGCAGTGCTTCCAGGCCTAATAATAATAATGTGAGCTATTCAATGACCGTCCAGTTAGACTTAGCCTCTGTAAATAGACCCACGGGCACTTCTTCAACTTTTTAAAAGATATGCTCTAGTGGATAGTTCTGCTTTTTGAGTCGCCTGGGATCTTTTAGATATTGCCTTTCCTTTCCGCACGCAGCTATGAACTGCTGGATTGAATTGCCAGCTTCCATGACCTCGGAATGTACCTATATTTATGCATATGGAATCAAATAAATTTTGCCATTGGTAGCGGTAAAACATAATGTTTTGATATGAGCGCGTTGGCAGCCAATCAACTGGCTGCTCAGTCACTTACAAACGGGCAGATATCGAAAAAAATGTCATACCAAAGTTGTGCATATAAATAATTTTCTCAGTTGAATATTTAAATTTATTACCGCTAACATTATTAAACATCAGTGGATGTTGAGCTAAGATTTGTGGGTACTTACTACCCTGCAAAAAATCGTGCGATTAATCCCTAAAGAGATTGGTTTCTGATTGATGTCTTAGGTCTACATTTGGTCATAATTGATCACCTTTAGTTACTTTCGCGTACAGTTGGGATTAGTCAGTTTGAAATTAATGTAGCCCATTTTAAGAAATATTACAAAAAACGGTAAGGAAATGAGTAAACTAAAAAGGTAATTGGATCGAATTATTAAAAAATTTGGAGCCTTATATTGAACCTAAATTTCTAGGACTTAACAACTACGCCGGTGTTAGGGTTAAATTTTCGGATAATATTTTTTTTCGATTTTGAAAAGCGGGAAAACAACTTACATGAAATAGATTTGGTGGCTTAGCAAACCCTTGGATTGTGTTTCTGCAATGTAAAATGCGACGTGTTCCTTATTTGAGGCCTTACTGAAAAAGGGACTAGTCTTCGTATGTTCCCTATGGGTACAAAGGGGATTGGTCCTATCGATCCCTTTCGGGTATAAATGGGTACAATTGGTCTCTTCATAGGACATGCTCAAACAAAGGGAACAGTTCATTTATGCAAAGAGATCAAAACTGGCATTGGCCGCATACTCCTTTGCGACTCATCGCGGATTCATCCTAGGCTAATCGAATCTTTTGCAGGGTATATATACACATACATGTATTCTATCAATTTTGTGCACCTACGCTCCATCTCCACAGTGTAGTATTAATTTATGAATGTTATTTAAGTTAACTTCTATTAACTCTTTTAAATTTTTATTGGTGCTTTCCATTTAAATGCTTTCATTAAATGCCATGAAAAGCTCTCAGTGAAAACTCATCTGCTTTGCAGATGCCATTCGGAGTCGGCATAAAACATGTAGGTCCCGTCCGGCCGATTTGTAGGGAAAATCAATAGGAGCACGACGCAAATTGGAAGAGAAACTCGGCCTTAGATCTCTTCGGAGGTTATCGCGCCTTACATTTATAATTTTTTTTTCATTTAAAACGAATATTACAGTGATTTTCGTTTTTCCGCGCCAAAATTGTGTTTACATTAATGCATATAAAATTTATTTTAGTAAATTATGCTTACAACAACAAAAATTTTGTTGCATTTTACGCAATCACGTTGCAGGCAAGAGAAGCTGTAAAGCAAAAAGCTTAGCTTAGCGAGCTTCGCTTGAACAGGGCAGTGGGTGGATGCAAATGTTTATGTTATTATTGTTGTTGTGGTATTGGTGTTGTGTTATTGGGCATTGTATTGCCGCCACTTTGGCATGCAATTAATTTTATGCGAACACCGTTGACGCATTCCTTTCGCTTGCTTACTCAAATTACAAAACCAGCGCCGTCGACGTTCCAAATGCAATGACTAAATGACTACACAGCAACAACGTCACCAAAAACAAAATTGAAAATTTCAGTGGTGTGCAGCAGAAGCCGAAGTAGGAAACAGGAAAGCGTTAAAATTGTTATCAGCACATGGCGATCAGCACAACAACGTTCATAAACAACGACCGGCAATTATTCCGGCACAGTGCCACAGTGGCGGTTTGTATGTATCAGTGCAGCGTACATATAATTGGAGAACTTACTCATTGGCCGTGATTCGTGAAAACCTGTGGTATTACATCGTAAGTAACTGTGGTAGTGATTAAAATTGTTGACTTTATTGATTAATTGTTAAGTTTTGTCTATCTAGATTTAAATGATTCCAATGAAGTCGGTCTTGCATTTAAGTATAAAGAGAGAGATCAAAATCGACTAAGTGATATAAGGACTCGTATGCTGAAAAATAGGGGAACCTCGTAAGGAGTTGTGAGTTCAAGAATTGGTATAGTTTAATGGATGCAGAATATCAATGATAAGCATTAAGTGAGACCTAAAATTAATCCAGACAGAAGCATTGCATGCCATTCTATACATCCCACCCGCAGGCCAAATGGCCAAAAATATCGCATTAGCACTGCAACAAGTCTGGCAGCTTGAGTTCAGGCCGTTTGGCCACAGCAGAATAGCGCCATCTAATATCGGCCAAGTAGAATATATGCTCCAGTGCCTGAGTTTAGAAAGAGATTTTGGCGCCAAAATTTAACGAGAGGGTTCAAAGCTCTCATGTGAATAATTTTTCCGAAAAACCATTCTGCCTCCATTGCCTTGTTAATGGACCAGTTAATTTGGAGTCGTGCAAAGGCTCCATCTCCAAAGGTACGAGGAAGTACAAACGACCTACCTTTGGATTACCGAAGCTAAACTGCTGCAATTAGCCACATCAAAAATTACGAAGTGTCTGCGCTAACAATCGGTTGTACACTTAATTAGAAAACTTGCATCGAGGAGCGGGTAATACAAGCCTGAAACGCTTCCTTCGCCTCCCAAACAATGTGCGGTAGAAAAAATGTGATATGAGGCAGTGGTGCGACCATGCTATCGTATAGTTCTATAATTTGGTGGGAAGCTCTAAGTAAGAACAATAATTCCAACAACCTACAAAAAGAAAGCACACTGAGAGTTTTGGTTCCACAGCAGCATGTCGCTCCTACCCCACGGCGGCTTTAGATCCAATTTCAACCTGCTTATTGTAGACATTTATATACTATGTACGTCCGCATATGCCGCACTGAGACTCTGAGACTCTTGATGCGGGAAGGTTGATCAGAAAAGGCATAACAGTATACTTAATTTACTTCCGGTCAGATTTTTTAGTTCTGAATTAGATTTATAGTCACGTATGGGGGACTGGAATCTGCTCGCATTCTCTAGGAATTTTCATTTTTTTGTTAAAATTTATCCAAGCAGAAGTCCTCCCTATTTGACAAGCCTGCTAATCACTCGAGGTTGGGAACGTAACTGAAAAATTATCAAACTTTTCTGGCAACAAAGCTGCTCAAACCAAGTAAGGGCATGCAAGCAACTTCAAGCAAACTTAACCATTATCTGTGTTCCGGTTCATAGGGGAATCGAAGGAAATGAGATGGTGGATGGGCTGACTTGTAGGAGATTAGCGGAATGAAATGTAGGAATAACGAACGCCGAAGTAGGCATATTTCTGGGTGTAGCTGATGGTAGCATTCTAAATTTTACATGTAAAAACTTTAGTAAAAGTGAAAGAGCACTATGAGTTGTGCTATTTCAAGATCTGCATGGCCAGGCTGCAATTAAAGAAGGAAAAGGAGTCTATACACTTATAGCGGTCTGCGCCGGTCACTTGGCTTTAGGCACGCATGCGGAAAATATTGTAACGAATTTTGGAAAATTCCTGATAATAATTACGCAGCTTCTGTCAAAGTTCGAATCTCTGAATTGTAGAATAATTAACTTAAATATTCAGTATAACAAAACGTTCTTTATTTAGACTACTTGGGAGTAGTACCTCGCAATTACAATTATCGCGTACTGATCTATTCTCACTTACACCGCGCTGATTTTATACTCTCAGTTAGCCTGAATAGTTCACCTATTTCTCCTAAGAAATAGACTAGCCTTCTGGAACAGCTGTATCTCATACTTGGTTATTTAGCTATATATATACATGTATATCTAAAGTAAATTTTTTGTCAAGCTATATGCATGTGCATGGTGAGTAACAACTTCTGCTTTTAGCTGACGATAACGTGATGTGCGATTGCTTCTCTTTCTTCCTCGCTCTTATCTGCGGACCACATATGTTTATGTGAAATAATCTCTTTGCTGCAAGCTGCTAGTTATGTGTGTGAAATGTTCTTCGTTGCCTTCTATGGATGTGTGTAAATGCCTGCTGTCATTGCGTTTATTTACCAACAGCATAGTGATGTTAGAAATTCTAATATATGCCACAATACGGATATTCCACTTAATGATCACTGCAGACGTTGTAAAGGCGTAAGTACCAAAGTGACTGTTGAGTACTTTCTGTGTAAATGCCGGCTCTTGCTGGAATCCGTCCTTCGGAAGCACCTTTTTATAAAATCTGGGTACGTTTTCCGAAAAGGGACTTAATTATACTTAATTTTATAAACAACCCAGGAAATTTGTAGTTCATAACCGATGTAGAACTCAGTAGGTTCAGACGAGTTTTATGTCATCTAAACGGCATTTCATTATCTACTGGCTCGCAGCTATTATACCTACCGACCCACCTAAACTCGCAGTGCCGGAGCCATATGAAGAGTCTTATTAGTTATACTGAGAGGCCCTATATATAGTAGTATGTCGTTGTTGCTTTCTTGTCATTTTGTCCTGAAGAGATCAAAAAAAATTTTGAAACGTCGGCATGAATTTAAAAAGGCGTTCATTTAATTTCTTTCTATTTTTTTTCTAATTTCTTTGGAGTGTAAATCCGAAAGCGAATAAGTAGAAACGTTTTGTTTAGCCGGAGTTAATATTTAAATCGGGTACTGTTGAATTGTAAGATGGTGAACCGTCGAAGGTGAATTGGTGGAAGGGGTTATCGATTTCGAAGCTAAGTATAGATTCAAGTGGCAGTGAACGATAAATTCGCGTTCAATATAAAGATGAGATCAGTGGTCATTAAATACTTGATTGGTGCTTGAGATCTAAGTATACTTTGCTGATTTTGGATCGGCATCGAAGCTGCCGGTAATAAAGTTCGAACGACTAAAGATTAGACAAAATACTGATGAAATTTACAAAAAAGTAATAACATCTCCCTAAAGTCTATTGGCTGAATTTCGATGTGCAGCTAAAGCAAAACCCCAGTCAAAATTTGTATAAAAATTTCAGAAAAATTATAAATTTGTATTCCAAAGGAATGGTTTATTGCCTTCATTCATTGAATTAAGTTGCTGCCAGATTAACATGCGGCAGCTCAGCGATACTAACAGTAAAAGCGCTTACTGCTCTTTGTTCTTCAAGAGTCACCAGCAAACAACATTTTGTAACTTTGTATGTGGGTAACTTGCGGTAGCTTAGGTTAATACGCAGTCCTCAAAGTCGCCAATAGCAAAGGGGCAGTAATGTGGCTTCCTTACAACTAGTTTGCATTATTTTGACCGCCAAGAGGTACAAACCAAATTTAATAAAGCAAAGGGTGCTCCTGCTTCTACTGAAATGACGGATCTAAAGTGGGCTACTCGATAAAATCCACATCCCCAAGAAATGGTGCTGTACACATGGCTGGGAGAGCACTGCAAGAGTCAGCGGGATCCGGTGACTGACTGGAATGGAACATTTGTTTTAGGTACATTAATCGATATTTCATAGTTTTGGGCTGGTAGTTGCGGTATCCTGACACTTAAGCAGGTTGAAATGAAATATCAACGTGGTTATGACAAACCCTATCATGATTACTTAAAATCATAATCATTAATTGGCACTAAGCGATTTTGCCCATTTCGTAACAAGTTAAACCAGCTATCCCTATTTCGCGAATATTTATGCTAACTGGGAGCATCAATCGAGTCTTCCTTCAAATGCCTTTCCGACTTGGTGGAAGTCTTCCTGTGTGGAGGTCAAACTAGGGCGACTACACATCTGAGGCCGTATGGCCTCATGGATAAGGCACTAGCATGGATAAGCACATTGCCATCAGCAAATATGTTTGAAAAGGAAAAGGAGGATTGGTCCGCGAAAGGCGACAAGGCGGCTTGATACAGAAATGTGAGGACGAGGATACTAATGATGTCGAGGTTCGATGTTGTTATTGTTGTAGCGATAAAGACACCCAATGAAGGTTTTGAAGAGTGTTATCGATGACGATTGAACCTTCAAGATCATACCGCATTACCATCTCGATATCCAAACGCCAGCCCCAGGGGCAGTAAGAGTATGCGGACAGGGTATGGTGGCATCGACAGTTACAGAACTAATAACAGAGGTTTGTGTTTAGGTCTTAATTCATCAACGAATTTCCCGTACTCGTAATACTCCACAAGTGATTGCTTTGCTCGTAAGAACAACAATAACAACAGAATTTTGGAAGGACTTTATAGTATACGAGAGGATATTTCTGCGGGCCTGCCCGCGATCCAATGGTGTGTGTGTGGAGATTTAGGGATAATCGTATGACCTCTTCTCATATACGAACATAATCCATCTAACAAATACTCAAACGCTCTGATCTGGCTAGATGAATGAAAAAATGATGCTCCGGCTCAAAAAGTATTAATATCGCGCCCATATTTGAAATACAGTTGGCAGGAACAGGTGGAAGAAGACCTGAACTATTTCGTTGTTCCCAAATGACATGAAATCTACGTGGAAGAAGGTTAGCTGGCGTGACTTAGCACTCGAGTGAAAAGTTGAAAATAGGAAGAAAAGAGCCGCTTCTGTAGACCTGCTCGTATAACAGCGTTTGGATGGGAACCACTTTCGACGGAATCTGTCATTACGTTAAGATCAATCCGGTTCCAGCGCGCCTTCGGCTATCTGTTCTTCAGGTATTTGGTAGAGATGTGAGATGTTTATTACTTTGACTTTATTCAAGGTTTTGCGATATGCTCCATCTCACCTGTGAAGTTGACGTAAATAGAAGTAAAACCAAAAAATTATTGCGCAGGAGTTACGCCATCCGATTCTGGAGACTTGTAGGGCATGACCCACGCGGCTAGTTTCCCCAAAAAGGATGGATGCCATTTCTATAAGCCAGGCAATGAAGAATATTTCTGTGCACCTACGCTGTTCAGAGACGGTGTTAATAGAAACCTTAAGAACAACTTAACCTCTAGCTTCCTTTCACATCTCTCAGTTATAACACCCATCACATTTTCTGAAAAGCTTAGCCAGTAGTCCTACAAAGCTCATCTTTTAGCTGAGTTTCTAGGTAGCCTACTATTCTAAGCTTTGCTCAAAAGCCTCCTTTAGGAAAATATCAGTCCTTAAGTGACACTGTTCACCGCGGAGGTTTCTTACTTCACCCGTGTGTGCTCGAACGACATCGAAGTTCTATATAACTAACCCACTCATGGTTGAGAACTATCTACGTAAGCGTCTATCGAACTTCAGTTAGTCCGCTCCGTATTTTGTACAACATTTACTCACCTTGTTGTTGCTATGCCTATGGTTGTTCTTGTGTGCTTTGTGCACCTTTCATTGGACTTCAAGCTGTTATCAACACTGTCAAAAGTACAATAATCAGCGGCATCAGGCTGCCAGCACAATGACAGCAATAACAATAACAACAACACACACAATATACAGCAACCAGCATATTAGCGCTATATTTTGACAATATGCCCGCCTGGTGCGCAAAGTGTTAAAAGATCACAGCAACGATTTATCTTCACTTGCATTTAGCGGCAATTAACACAGAAGCAAAACGATCGCGCTTACAAAATTGTCAAACATACATACATATAGTACATATTATATCGGTTGTATAAATGTGACTTCGTGGCATTGCAAATGCAAATACAACGGTTGGTTGTTGTTGCTACTTTGGTGTGACTGATATACGTGCAGTAGTTTAATCGCTGCCGTGGCTGTGATTGGTTGCTTTGTTTAGCCAACTGTATGGTGTACACAACAACATATTCTCCATATATAGATAATACAAAAACCAAAATAATATTTTAGTTCCACAGCTGTTATTCACACACATTTACACAGCTTCGCTTTAATTGTATGCGTAACCGCCAAATCTCATCTAACCAATCATTCCCCCACTCACCCAATGCCATTGTAATTACTAACCAACGACTGACCAGCAACAACTATTGTAGGTATATCGTAATTTTAGCCAGGATTACTTTACCATTTTTCGTTGGTGCAACGCTTGCCGTTGCTACATACTAAAATATTATTTCGTTATTACTTTACGGGTGACACCAGAGGTGGGCTATTTTCATACATATATTATTAAAATAAAAAACCACGTTATTTTCCATTTGTTCATGTGTACACATTCTTGCTCTCGATATGGGGAAATCCATAATGCAAGCGTAAGTGAATTAATACACTGTGAGGTTATCGATTTGTTACTCGAAGTTTGTGGCGTTCTTATGGGCGTATTATCGTATTCTTATAGACGAGCAATCGATTTGTTATCGAAGCATTATATAATTTCTATCGTGAGTTATTAGTAGTGCTGTCGAAAAGTTATCGGATTTTTATATCGAAAAAATACCAAAAAAAATTGATGTGTCATCAAAAAAATATGATTTATTATGGGAGTGTTGCTAATTTTTAATCGCATGTTATCGAAAAGTTATCAATTGTTAACGTAAAATTATCGATTTTTATGATTTATCGATTTTTTATTGAACAAGTATTGATTTGTTATCAAAAAACTATCGCTTTTGTCAAGAAACTATAAATATGTTATCGAAAATCTATCGATATTTATCGTTAAGTTATCGATAGGTTATCTAACGGGTAGCGATTTGTTATCGCAAAGTTACCCATTGTGCTATTCAAAAGTTATTGATTGATACCGAAAAGTTATCGATTTCTTATCGGAGTATTACCAATATGTTAGAGAAGTGTCGGGAACAAGCCGATAGAAATTAATAACAAGCGATAACTCGGCGATAACTAGCCTATAACGGGAAAGAATACTTGAGTCATTTTAAGCCTATTGTAACACAAGAACTTGTCGGTACCGGTTGTTATCGACAAGAGCCGGCGAAGCTGTTCTCAAAAATTAATTGAGCTGCTAAAGCTTTCTTTTCAGTGTTTAACTACAACCCCTTGCTTTAAACTATCATACCCACCTTAATCTCAGTCATATTATAATTGCTCTCAATGTTCTTATACGTTCCAATGCATTAATCCTCTTACCATTCCTATCCCTACTCTTATTTTTATTGTACTCAGCGTGCTTTGCACACAGAGTATATTAACGTTGATTGGATAACGGTTGGTTGTACAGGTATAAAGGAATCGAGATAGATATAGACTTCCATATATCAAAAACATCAGTGTCGAAAAAAAAATTGATTGAGCCATATCCGCCCGTCCGTCCGTCCGTTAACACGATAACTTGAGTAAATATTGATTATATCTTCACCAAGTTTGGTACACGAGCTTTTCTGGACCCAGAATAGATTAGTGTTGAAAATGAGCTAAATCCGATGATAACCACACCCACCTTTTTATATTAT